>PVLD010019764.1:0-35554 GCA_004027595.1 Dinomys branickii
CTGCCTGGTACTCTGGGGGACTGCCTGGTACTCTAGGGGACTGCCTGGTACCCTGGGGGACTGCCTGGTACTCTGAGTACTCTAAGCTCTCCTGAGTAAAACACAGTGATGCCTCAGTTCACAAACTTGTTTCTGTCCATGATTCTGGTCACAAACTGAGTTGGATGAGACTGGAAAAATGGAAATCAAATTTAGTGGTTAGGTTCAACATTGACTTTATGGGGAAATTTGATTCAGTTCTAGTCCAATTTGGTTTACGACCAGAATTGCAGAGACAATTGAGTTTGTGAACTGAGGTACCACTGTATACAGTTAGTCCCTATATCTGCAGTACCACACTGCCGGATTCAATCCAAACAGACCAAAATACCAGGGGGAAGGGGAAGGGGTGGGGGTGAGGGAACACATCTGCCCTAACACTTCTCTTCCTTGCCACTCCCTAGCACCACAGCGGAGGTGACCCTGCACGGCACTGGTATGTATGGTGCCGGGCATCACAAATCGGTGCACACGTATCCATGCATGCAGGTGCTCTCTCTCTCTCTGTCTCTGTCTCTCTCTCCCTCCCGCCCTCCCTCCCTCCTTCCCTGTGGGTCTTCAGTCAGGAGGGTCCCAGAGCCAATCCTGAGGCGATCAAGCAACTATGCACTAAGTTCTACAGATTCACTAACCAAAAACTCCTAATCATTAAATAGGCTAGCAAGAATCTCTAGTTCACTTTCACTAGAAGTGACAGAATTCTATCATCTGTTCTGGCTGCCAGACGGTAAGTCTGAAGATCAGTGAAATCTGAGGTGACAGTGTGAAAGCAAGACGTGCTCCTGTGTTTTGATCAAAGGAGGACACCTCTGGAACATGCCAACAGTGTGCCAAGCTGGTTCTCTCATACCACACTCAAGCTGTACCTGTGAGTTAAGACCTGGGTTGTAGGAATTTGTCTTACTACATTTTCAAGGAACTTTGTCTTAGAAGGTATTAAATACATTCCCAAACTGAGCTTAAGATTTGTAGAAAGGAGCCATGCATGGTGGGGAAGGAGGCTGAGGGAGGAGGATTACCAAGCTCCAAGGCAACTTAGCAAGACCTTGTCTCAACACAAAAAATATAAAAAAGGACCACGGAGGGAACTCAGTGTGAAGGCTCTGGATCCAATCCCAGTACCACTAAAGAAAAACAACAACAGACAACCCTTGACAACTGTGAAATGGTAAATGGTAGCCAGGTACAGCGGTGCACACCCATATTCCCAGCACTGGGACACACACAGCAAAGCTTCAGCTCAAAGCCACAAAAACAAAGCAAAAGTAACTTTGGAAGGAATCAGCTTAGCAACTTGCACTATAACCTCCAAATGATTCTGTGTGAACAAAGGGGCACTAACTCCACTAAGAAACTGACTCAAACTGGGTGTATTTTCTTAACAATCTAAAATTAAAAATCAAAGAGGAAAAGCATTTGGGGGAAACTGCTGGAACCTGGAACCACCCCTGGAACCTGTTTTGTACCTGATGAGTACTTGTCAAATAACTAACAGATCTTAAGACTTTATTAAGAATTTCACTGTTTCTACAACACAAAGCATGTACTACTGTAAGCAAAATGAATATTCTCCTACTTTCCAATCTACCACCTCAAAAGGCCAGCTGCTTTTGGGACTGGAGCCCTTAACAGCCCTGCTCCCAGGACTGGACCCCCCAGGGGGAAGGACACAGCTCACCGCAAGTGCCTGCCGGGGCACAGGGCACTGAGCTGGGATTAGCCTCCAGGCCTATGCAGAGGGTGCTCACTGCTGCAGCCAACACTGCTGTCCTCTGTGCCGAAGAGGAACACTGCAGACAGCAGCCATGTGACAGAAGACCTCACAAGTTCACCCAGGGCACTCAGCAGCGAGGTGAAGGGTGAGAGGACAGCCTGTGTGAAAGGCAGTCCAAGTTGCATCTGGAGGCAGTGTGGCCTTCATGTGGCCCTTACCTGCTTCTGGCTGACAGAAAGTGTACCGGCTGCTGGAGGAGGAGCCCATGCTGAAGCCCTCCAGGCCACACGCTTCCTCAGCAAGCGTGACGTCTTGACTTCCAACCTCCCCTAACTTAGGTGGCTCAAGAGTGACAATGTCGGAGTCATCACTGGCACTTCCAAAACAGACATTGTCTCTGCGCGACTTTTCTTCCTCAGTCTAAAGAATCACAGATGTAGAGAGAGTGAACTCAAGGGTTAAAGAGCCTATGTAGCTCAAAACCTATCAGGTACCTTTAATGTAACTTGAGGTTAAAATAAAAATGTGGTGTTTTATTTTTTCAACACTAGGGACAAACCCCAGGGCCTTATGCAAACCAGGCACACCCTATACCGCTGACAGACTCCCCGGCCCCAAAGACATGATATCCACCCAACAGTAAAGGGTTAGCCAACAGTGGATTCCTTATGGAGTCCCTTGGCAATGTTCCAGAACTAGATGGACCAGAGTGTGTTGTGGTGGCAAATGCCTGTAATCCCAGCATTTGGAAGGATGACGCAGGAAGACTGCTGCAGGTTTGAGCCCGACCACACAGTGAGATCTTCTCTCAAAACACAAACCCCATCAATGGACGACACTGCCTTCTTATTCTGGGTGTGGAAGCGAAAGACCGTGTTTGCTCCCCGACGGCCAAGGGAAGAGCTTGTCCTCGTGGTTCCACACGTAGGGAATGGTGAAAGCCTATACTCTTCTGCGGAGAGGACTATGTAATGAACTTCAGCACCTGTGCCACATGCGGTGGTCTCCTGCACTGGAACCTGGTCACCACTGTGACAGCAGCACAGCCTCACCCTCAGGGCATCACTCATGGCTGCTGCTGGTGCGCGAATAGCAGAGGGCTCTGAAGCCTCTGCTCTGCGCTTCTCCAGGCCGTTCATTGCCCGATTCTCAGATGAGCCTGTGAGCTCGTGTAGCACAGGAGAGTGGCGCAAATGTGGTGAAGCCTGAGCCCAGCCCAGCACCTGGCCCACACCAGACGAGCACCTGCAGGAGGAAGAAGCTCGAGGAGGCGGCCAGGTCTCGAGGGCAGGCTGCACACAGCCTCTGGCTCTGCTGCCTCCTTGTACACACTGCCTTGTCTCCAGCAGAAGGTGACCTCACCTTCAAGTTTTCAATTAAAGTTAACTACGCAATACAAATAGGAATATAACGCACAGCTAGGAATAGACGCTTCAACTAATATTCTCTAAAAATACTGTCCATCAAGAAAACATAACAGGGTCACACATGCACATGCATAGAGGTTTTAAAACCCAAGCTTACCTCAAAGGCTTGATCTGCAGTTTTTCCTCCCAGTGATGTGCCATCCCGGATGCTTTCTGATACAAAGCAATCAATTGTTATTTCTACATTTAATACACCGTGAACTTCTTGTAGCCTACTCCACAGGTTAAAGCAAATTCCATGAAATGTCAAATACAATTATAACCGTCATTCTACTGCTTGCAATTAAATTCTCTCATTTAAAATTAAAATTTTAGACACTGCACTCAACTGAACTCACTTGGGACCTGCCAAGAACTCAAAATTCGTCTGACTAAATAAAATCTCCACCTTAAGATACCAAAGCACCAAAATATTTGTTAACAGTCTGTTACTACAGAAGCACTATTCTTACACCCTGATGACATATTTCCTAGTTTACTAGAAGTACATTCAAAATCCCCAAAGATACCATCATTTTAAGGGCTCTGCACGGTGACTAATGTGAGCTCAGAACTACAGCTTTAGATTACAAATGCTTCACAGTAAGAAATCAACTATAAAAAAGAACCAAGAAAATCCAAAGTAACACTACCTCAAAAGACAATTTTGTAAGAATCTCAAAGAACAAAATGAAAATAGAGTAGCTCACAAGATAATTAATGAATTTTTATCATAAACCAAAAATAGTAAAAATAATAAACAAAAAAATATTAAGTTAAGCAAAGAATCACTGTACGTCAACAGTTATTTCCAGGTGGAGTCCCTGAGGCTGGGGCCATGCAGTGCAGAGTGCGGCCTGAAGAACGCCCAGCATGACCCCAGCAACCTGAAATGTCTCCAGGTCATCTGACGTTTCTCCTGCTCAACACTCTCCCTCTCAGGAACCCTAGTACTTTTTCTAACCTCCTGAAAACCAAGGAACAGCAAGGTACACTGCTGCTGTGCCCACAGCTCTTTAGAGAGGCCAGCTGGCTGTGAGATCACCGGGCGAGAGCAGGTTACACCCGTAGGAGGGCTGCACAGCCCTCGGGCCTCACGGATGGGCCCCACAGGGCAGGGATCACTGCACAAAGACAGGAAACAACCAAACAACCCGCAGGTTGATGAAGAACAGATGACATCCTCTGTTGCAACTGGATGTAGCCACTTTACTGTCCTGGAGAGGCCACATTCTACATACAATATAATGCAAGTTTCTATCAACTTAAGAAGCAATTAAATATGTAAGGAAGGAGGCCAACCACCTAGGCAAAAGGCAAGGTGAAGATGCAGCTTTTAGATGCCACACCACAGGAAGACAAGCTGAGCTACTTACCACCCTGCAGCTCCTGCAGCTCTGCCTGCCCCAGAGAAGAAGCCTCTGGGCTGAGCTCGCAGCCTTCCACGCTGGTGATGTCAGTCACCATCTCTGCGCAAGAGCCCTGGGAAAGGACAACATTCCCCTCTCAGCCCATCAGCTGTTGTAAGGGACTGCAGATCCTCTCGCTTTCAAATCAGACCCAAAGGCCATGGCAGGGAAGTGGCGCAATGGAGTTAGAGGCTGTGAATGCCGACTGCACAACTCTGGGCCAGGTGCAGTGCTACAGTCCCCACACTCAGGAGGCTGAGAGCTGGGATTTGGGGCCAACCTAGGGTACACAATGAGTGCAGAGCCAGCCTGAACTACACAGCAAGATCTTGTCTCAAAAAAATAAGAGAATGAAAAGCCTACCCCTCACTGAGTGGTTTTAAGGCCAGGGCCTGCCCAATAGTAAGTTCTGTGTTTATTTGCCTGGCATCTTGGCACTCAGGAAAGCTATGTGAAGGAAGGGTATGGAAGGTTCTGGCCCACAAAGAGCTACCAGCACTGCTTAATGCTGGTGGGCAAACAGCCACACTCAGACGATGGAACCTTCAGCTGGAGCGCATGGAGCAGTCCCTGTCGCTGAGATAAATGTGAATGTGGCCATGATCTCAGGAGACCAAAAGACATACCTCACGACTGATGATGGTCCAGCCGCAGGAGGAGTCACTGTCGCTGGAGTTCTCAGACATTGTGCAGGCCTGCAAACACAAGGAGTTGCAGAACATATTTTAAAAACTCTATGGGACACTCTATAGGTGACCAAGTGTGACAAGTGGCTTATTACCTTCCAGATGGAACTGAGACAGCACCCTCCTGAGATTCCCAACCCAGCCAAAATGGGAACATACCCCGTGACCAACTCCAGTAGGGTCCAAAGGACAGGGAGGACAAGCAAGAGTCGCCAAGCCTCAGCAACTTAGACCTTTCTAATGAGGAATTTAGGCCATTATTTTTATGTAGTATCTCAATTTTTAAAGTTTGGCAACTGCTAGTTCAGTTTTAAAAATACACTCTAACTGGGCATGATGGCCCACACCTGTAATCCCAGCACTTTGGAGGCCAAGACAGGATAGCCTTGAGTTTGAGGCCAGTTTGGCCAAATATAAGACCCTGTTCTCAAAAAACCAAAACTTGTCTAATTTGGAACTTCATTTATAAAAGCCTTTTTTGACCACTCTCCTTTCCCATTGTGTATTCTTCGCGTCTCCCTCCTCAATATATATAATTCTTATACTTTTATAAACTATTATAAACTACCACCCTTGTGCAAATAGCAACATGTATCAAGCTTTTTCTAAACTCACTGAAAACTTTCTCAGTGAGCAACCAATTCATAGTCAGTTTAATAAACAATGATGAAATAAAGATGCAAACACGAAAACTGGCTAGTATGTTAGACAATATTCACAGTATAGTCTTTCAGATAATGTCTACTAGACCGATAGTTTTTATTTTGTCCTAGTTTTCTTCAAGTTATCTTTTTTTTCCCCCTTCAAGTTACCTTTATATTTATAGGGGTATAAACTAGCTGGGCCTTAACTAGTTTAAAACAAAAACCAAATATGTGAACTTTTACTAGAAAATATTCTAGCACAGCATTATACATCACAAGATCAGCTCTGTACCTCTCTACATTTTGCATAGTTTATCTGATGACATGCTCATTTTATATGGTCTGTGACCAATCCAATCTGTTTCTGTGATACTAGGGTTGATGAAAGTGTACTGCTGATGAAGCTAAGGTGGCAGAAACAGTCAGATGCTACAGTGCACACCACAAGCAGAAAGCAAGCAAGGAGGAAGCTGTCTGAAATCCATTCAGTTCACGCCTGCCTGAGTTCCTAGCCCACGGCTTGACTAAAAATTTGGCAACGTACAAGGAGCAGGAGCTTTACTCTCCTCGGACTTACATGCTGTTGCCAGCTAACTTTGCGCCACCCTGACACCATTTAGCTTTTTGGAAGCCCAGGCTCCAGGGCAGCAAGGACAGGGAAGATATCACCTAATGGACCCACAAGATATGCTGTCTCAAGGCCAAAAGAGGCCACCCCAGCGCCACACCTTGAGCTATGCTCTGCAGGCCCAACCAGTCTTCTGAGAGTTGCTGGCTAAGAGGCTTCCCTCCTCCTGTGGTAGCCTTAATAAAAGCCACCCTGTGCACTTCGCCTCCACCCCGAGAATTGCTGTTGGATAAACAGAACAGGTGAACAAAGCAGAGGTCAGGAAGCCTGCTGCTATTTGGGGCCAGACAGAGAGTATTCAAGAAACAGAAACCTCTGGGAGAACAGCTCAACCTGCACACAGCGGGAGGCACATGAGCCAGCAGGAAGCGTGGGAGACAGTCAGGAAAATGCCAGGTGGGCTGAGCGCTGGGCAGGTGAACCAGGCGGTCTCTTCCGGCCTAGGCAGCTCCTTACCGGGTGGAACACCGCGGGGAGAAAGGTGCACCTCCAACGCCTGGCCGCATGGGCCAGAGGGGGAAGGAAGCCACAGGGCCCACCTGGCCCAGCCAGGCGGTAGTGGGCGTCTGCAGCAGCACCACAGTGAGGACAGGGGAGCTAGTGAGGGCTCCATAGATCTCAGAGCAGCAAACACAGAAGGCCCCAGGGTGCTGCATAGGAGGCTTGGGAGATGGACAGAATGAATGGGCCACTGAACCGGAGGATTTTAAAGAGCAGGCAGCAACCCAGCAATGTCACACATCTGTAATCCCAGATACTCGGGAGACTGAGGCAGGAGGATTGCACGTTCAAGGCCAATCTGAGCAATTTAGCAAGACTCTGTCTCAAAATAAAAAGGAGCTAAGGGTATAACTCAGTGGTAGACCACACTTGGATTTAATGCCTAATACAAAAAAAACAAAAAACAGAAACCACTTAGCAATGATGACACACACATTATCTCAGCAATCTGGAAGGCTGCAGCAGGAAGACCTCAAATTCCATCCCAGCATGAGAAATTCAGCAACTTAGCAAAGAACCTCATCTCAAAAAATAGAGAAATCATGTATGGTGGCATATGCCTATAATCCTAGCACTCCAGAGGCTAAGGCAAGAGGACTGCTGCAAGTTGAAGGCCAGCCTGAACTACATAAACAAGACCCTGTCTCAGCAAACTACAAAAAATAGAAAAATAAAAAAGGGCCACTGATGTTGCTCACTGCCAAGGCCCTGGGTTCAATTCCCAGTACTGGGGTAAAAATAGGTGGCAATTATTGAAACTTTTCAGAACAAAGCATGTCACCAACTTTACCTTCTACAGTACAAGTGGAATGAACTCCCTTACAGAAGCGGCCCGTATCACTTGGGGGAGCTACACTTCAGTGTGCAGAAGGTACGGCTTCTGCCTCCCCATCTTCTGGGATTAGGCACAACGGAGAAGAATGGGGCACTGTCATCCACAAGGTGCAATTCTGAAGTAAAGCAACAGGCTGTAGGCTGAGGCTGCTGTGCCCACAACAAGTAGGCCCCGCTGGTGTGCTCAGGAACCAGCCATGCCTCCTTGCACACCGCAGCCCCCAGCAGGGACTCACCCACCCTCAACCTGCTCTGCACAAAAGCCTCGTTACATGGCTTAGGGGGCTGTCACTCAAGCTCTGATAACTCCAGCTTTACTTAATGTATTCATGATACATAGACATAAATGCCCTGACTAGTCAAGAAACAGTCTACAAGGCACACTCACTAATCTCCATCTCTTTATTTTGAGACAGGGTCTCACTATGTAGCCCATCAACTTATGATGATCCTCCTGCCTCAGCCTCCTGAGTGCTGCTGGGATTACTGGCATGGGCCACAGGTCCCCCTGCCTCACTTCTTATGTTACCATGATACATCTTATCTAGCTCTATAAATTGTTTCAATCCCTCTGGCAACAAGGCAAACCCATTCAAACCCTCACATTCATTCAATACTAGCTGGCCCCTGTAATCCCATCAGGCAGAAGTCCAGGACCGCAAAATAAAAAGGGCTGGCTCATTTGCTGAGCAAAAGCACAACACAAACGGGCTCTTAGTTCGAATGCCAGCACCATGCACAAATGATAAAATCTTATTTCTTTTTGCTGCTTTCCCGGTAGTTGGGATCAAGCCCAGGACCTTGTGCATACCCGGCAAGCATTCCACCAGAGTTATAGTACCTTAGCCTCTAGAATCCTAATTACCCTATTTACACTAATCAGTTAGCAATATCTTACATTTTATAAGTTGGAGGCTGTCTTGGTTACTTTTCTCTCGTCGCTGAGACAAAATACCCAATGCCCAAAATTAAGTAAAGGAAGGTTTATTTAGCTTACAGTTTGTGGAGCTTTCAGTCCATACTTAGTTGGTTCTGAGGCACATGGCACATGGCAGAGGACAAATGTTCGTGTGGCAGGAGAGCACAGCAAAAACAACCAGAGCAGAAAAGAGGAATGGCGGGCAAGCAGCCTCTTTCCCTCCCTTACATTATACACAGGCTACCTCCACCCAGGGGCGCGTGCTTGCACACAATCTCCATGCCCACCTCTTCCACAGGCTCAGGATGTATACAAAGTAAGCACCCTGGCTTCCTGGTGAGTCACTCAGCCAGACCTCTAGACTCCCCAAGTTGACACGATGTATCAACCATTACAAAGAACAACCTGGCAACTCATATGTCTCACCATGAATACTGAGAGGGGTGGGAAGTGAAGCTCAGGGGTGGGCCTCCCTATATATGATCCCCAATAGAGGGGGGAAAAGGTTTCCATGCAGTGTGGGTAAAATTTCACCATTTACACAACAGTAAATGTTTTGTTACAATATAGAAAAAAATGTTCAAATAGGGCAGGGAGCTAGGGAGAAGAGAGGGAGAAAGGAAGAAAGGGAAAAGAAAAAATAAGAAAAGGAAAAATGGAAACAAAAACTTCTGTAAATTTGGAGAGGAAGGAGTTGAAGAGGGGGATGAGAAAAGAGAATCAAGGTATATCATGTACAGGTCCAAATTCCTTACAATGAATGTGACTTTACATATCCTCACAATGCACCAACTTAACTCTCACTTGTGTAGTCAGCAGGAAGAAAAATTTTTTTGGTGACACTGGGGCTTGAACTCAGAGCTTTTGCACTGGGCTACATCCCCAGCCCGTTTTAATCTATGTTGAGACAGGGTCTTGCTAAATCCCTGAATTCTGCATAGTATACTTGAATTTACAATCTTCTTGCAGCAGAGTGGTAAGATTACAAGCATTTGCCACCAGGGCCAGACAGGGGGGAAAAAGTGCAAAGATCAAACCCAACCCTGGGCACAGAGGCTGATGTACAAATCCAAGCGTCTTGTGCACGATGAGGGTTTTTTCCAGTTGAAGGATCAACTGATCACCCTAAAATGTTTACCCCCTGGACCTGAGTGGTGATGTGTATCAGGAGATGAAAGCAGGCAGTATGCAAGTTCAAGCCCTGCCTGGGCAATTAATTTAGCAAGACCCTTCTCAAAAACCTTTATAGGGCTGGGGACACCTCGGGAGGCTGTGGCAAGACGATCACCTCAAGCTCAAGGCCAGCCTGGGCTACAGTGAGACTTTGTCTAAAAAAAAAAAAAAATCACATAAAAATACACAAAAGGGGGCAGACAGCTCAACAGCAGCACACCTGCCTAGTATAGTAGAGGGCCTTTGTTTCATCCCCAGCCCTGCAAAAATCAGTTTGCTATTTCGGCTTTTGGCAAGCCAAGCCCAGAGCGTGCAAGGGTCCTGGGTTCCAGGGCTATCCTGCTTGCTGGTCAACATGAAGGCGCCAAGATAACCCCCAAGCATAACCCCCAAGCAAGCAGGTGACCCAGTGGTGAGGCTGCATCATGAAATATGAGGATCTGGAAACAGTTGGGAAAGGAGGGCTTCTCAGAAAGAACAACACAGGCCTGGGATATAGCTCAGCGGCAAAACACCTGTCTAGCAAGTTCGAGGTGAGCTTGACTTCTAGGACCAAAAAAACCAGAACATTACAGTGCACTCCACTTCTGAGGAGCAAAAGAGACAGCCACATGAGCCACACCCAGGGCTTCACAAGTTCCTCCTCGGAGGGGACACCTTCAGTTGAGAAACTGAAGCAGCTATTGCCACAGCGGAAGACCAGCCTCTCTTCTGCCTCCATCTGAAGCCACATCTCTGATAAAAAGTTTAAGTGTACAGTATGAATTCCAAACACCAAGGGGAAATGAAGACACCCACTGGTAGGACTACTTTAACCAGACAGTCTCATTAGGAGAAAAACCCTGATTTTCCAGCTTGTTAGATCTTCATTTTGGAAAAGCCCAACAGATATGTACGGTGAACAGGGCTACGCACTTAGGGACTGGCCTTGTTCTCCCCTTTTTGTTTTCTTTCTTGTCTCTCTGAGACAGGGCCTTGCTATGCAGTTCAGGCTGGCCTTGAGCTCGCTCGAACTCACAAGGACCCTCCTGCCTCAGCCTCCAGAGTGCAGGCCATTACAACCATCATAGGCCTGTACTACCACGCCAAGCTTGTTCTCCCTTTAAAAAAGAGAAATAAATGAAATCACTGGGTTCGGGATCTGTATTTTGTTGGATTCTCACAATATTTTTTCAGATACTGTTTTTACTGTCTAAATATATACATAATCATTACTTTTTTTTGTCTTTTTTGAGACAGGGTCTTGTTATGCAGTTCAGGCTAGCCTTGAGCTTACTTGTGGCCAACGCTGGTCTTGAACTCACAACGATCTTCCTGCCTCAGCATTCTGAGTGCTCAGATTACAGGCTTGAGCCACCACTTCCAGCGGACGACTTTTTTTTTTTTTGTCTTTACATATTTTAATTTAAATTTTAAACCTTTCCACAAAAGGACAATCTGGCCTTATTTTCTCACAGCTACTTTTACTTGTGAAGGGAAGCTGCAAGGGACTTTACATGCTTCCCCACGTGTTAAAAGCTCTGAACGTCCAATTATAGGAGGGCTGAACAGGAACCATGGCTACCTGTGTGGCACTGAACTGTCATTGGTACAGACTGAAGTTTGACTATCTCGCTTGTCCTCAGCAAGCCCAGACCCAGTCTGCTCACTGCCCCAAGGCACTCCTCGACTTCTCACCACACTGGGGCACCCCTCACAGTCCCAGTAGAATGCCCGACTGGCCCTCCCACTCACCGGCAGCTCCTGGATGACCTATGTGGTGCCCAGGGGCCTGGGATTTCACATTTAGGCTGCATCAACCTGAAGTCTCATTTTACAGCAAGAGAAAGGAAGCCAGTTACTGAGAGTAAACCAGAGATTAAAACAGAAGTCAAAGGGCCAGGCATGGTGGCGCACACCTGTAATCCCAGCACTCGGGAGGCTGAGGCAGGAGGATTGTTGTGAGCCTGAGACCACCCTGGGCTACAAAGTGAGCTCAAGGCCAGCCTGAACTGCATAGTGAGACCCTGTCTCAAAAAGACAAAATAATAAAGGAAACTGTTGAGGCCATGGACACACTGTCGAGGTTGTTCAGTCCCTGGCACTTTTTAGCAGCAAGCTGCAGACTAATCTCACAGTGCAGGGCTCCTAAGGCTGGGGTGTTTTGTGTTTGTGTGGTTAGGGTGATGAAGCTGCCGGTCTAGACAGCTGCTATGTATTCAAGAATTGGCTTCCCGGTTCTACAGACTTTATGAAAAGAGTTAAGAATATCAGTTAGCTCTGGCCCAGCGGGACGGTCCAGGCCGGTGTCCCTCATAACCCCACAGGCTGAGGCTAAGGCAGGAGGAGCTATAAGTCAGTGGGCGGGGCGGGGTCAGCTTTGCAATTTGGGGCAAGTGAAAGAGGGGTGTGTCAGGTGGTGCCTTCCAGGAGACCTCCAGTCACTGCAATGTTAGGTCACAGACTAAGGTCTGGTGGCTGTGGAAGGGATAAAGACCACCAAGATGAGATGCCAAAGCCCTCAGGCCCAGGAGGGCGAGGCAGGGTAGCCGTTAAGGCCAGATGAACTACAGAGCCACACCCCGTCTTAAAATAACAAAATAGACCTAAAGTTCTTTTCTAGTGTCTTAAACCAGATAATTAATTAATCTAATGCATCTAATTAGTGAATTGTGCAAGATGTGGTGGCTCAGGCATCACAAGGCTGAGGCAGGAGGATCATTCCAAGTTCGAGACCAGCCTGATCTTGAAAGTGAGCACAAGGCCGGTCTGAACTGCAGAGCCAGACCCTGTCTCAATGAGAGACAAAAAACAGAAACTAAAAAAAATAAATTGAGAGACCTTAAAAAGAGCTAATACATAGAGATCTTAAGAGTCCAAGATCTTTTTATTAGGCACTGAAAATAAGTAACGTAAGTTACTTTTTTATCATGTAAGTACAAAAATCAATTTTTCTGAAATACTTGGAAAAGTAGTAGTATTTTTTTCTTTTGTCTTTTTGAGACAGGGTCTTGCTATGCAGTTCAAGCTGGCCTTCAGCTCACTTTGCAGCCCAGGCTGGTCTGGAACTCACAATGACCCTCCTGCCTCAGCCTCCCGAGTGCTGGGATTACAGGCGTGCGCCACCGCGCCCGGCTCTGGCTCCTGTATGATTTTTGCAGTTCACACATACCTAATTTTAAAAAACTTCAATAAAAACATGATACTCAGATGGACTGATTAAGCAATTATGAAGATCTCTTAAACCCCATGAAAAAACATAAGCCTAATAACATATTAAGCCAACACAGTGCACAAAATATAATTAAAAAGTAGAAAATATTGAAAAGGAAATTTGAAGAAAGCAATCTCCAAGACAATCTCAGAAAATGAAATATGGGGAGGGAGGAGGGGATATGTCAAAAGCATTCTGGTGTTGCGCAGGTATCAACAACTCACGCAATGAATGTAATCATCACATACTGCAAACACACACTAAGAAAGTTCAAAAACGGAACATGAGTACCACTGCCCCCAAACAGTAAGTCTCAAAATAGTTATTTTATTAGGAGTTAATGGATAATCCCAGCTACTATGTAGGCTGACACAGGAGGAGGACAAGTCTGAGGCCACCCAATTCAACCAGTGCTTGTCTCAAATAAAAAATAAAAGGAATATAGCCTAGCAGTAGAGCAGTTGCCAGCATCCATGAGGTTCTGGGCTCTAACCCCAGCCTCAAGCTAGAAAAAGAGTACCCACAAATGGAAGCAGTGTATCCTCTCAGGAAGTAAAACTGTTTTCTACAGAGAAATACAGGAAGTACGAATTTAAAAAATCACTTGCAGCTTCCGGTACAATCAAGTCTAATATCTGAGTCTTACTTTCCAGAGACATAACCAGCCCTGGGAAGTGTGGCTCAGTGGCCAATCTTGTGCGCAGCACACACAGGTCCTAGGGTCCGATCTCCAGGCACAGGCTGGGTGGGTATCACTTCTTGTTCTTTGGTTTAACAAACAAGACAGATTTCTCAGCACCTAGAGAAGCTGAGGCAAGAGGATCACAACTTTTAAGCCAGTCCACAACTTTTAGGCCAGTCTGGGAAACCTGATGAAACTGCCACAAAATAAAACGAGTTCAGGATGCAGCTCAATGGCAGAACACCCCTGGTCTGGGTCTGTAGTACCACAAAAATTAAACCACCATAATAACAACAACAACAAAAAACCCCTAGCTTTTATGATATACATAGATTTTTGAAACAGGGCCTTGCTGTGTAGCCCAGGCTGATCTTGAACTCTGGATGTCGTCCTGGCTGGAACTTTCAAGATTGGCCTGCCGCAGCCTTCAGAGCTGGGGTCACAGGAGGCACCACCACTGGGCTACAGCCTGGTTTTGCTTTATTATTTTTTGTATTTTTGAGTCATGGTCTCCCTATGCAGCTGAGGCTGGTTTGACCTCAGGCTGGCCTGAAACCTGTGGTGATCCTCCTGCCTCAGCCTCCCAAGTGTTGACATTACAGGCTGTGTGCTGGGATAACAGGCATGCACCAGCACACCCAGCTCCTAAGACTCAGTATTTCCCACACTCCTTAAGCACTCTCTATGGATAACAATAGCTTGAATAGAATCTCAAACTTAGTATAAATGCTACACCTTCACTTTTGGAGTCCCTTCCCTTGTGACCTGCAATCAAGAAAGAAAACCAGGGCAGAGAATATAGCTGGTGGAATAAGCGCCTGCCTGGCAAGCACAAGGTCCTGAGTATAGCAAAATAAGAAAAGAAAACCATTCACACTAGCCAGCTGTAAGCAAAGTCCCCTGAGAAATGTGAGGCCTAGTAAAATTTAAACCAACAGACCTGTAATCAGAGCACTCTGGGAGGCTGAAGCAAGACGACCACAAGTTCAAGTCCAATCTGAGCAACTTAGTACGCACCTATGTCAAAATACAGTTTTAGTTGCATGACAGCCTGGGGATATAGCCTGATGGGAGAGTCCTGCTTTGTAGTGGCACTTTAAGCATTATCCAGTGGCAAATCACCTCTAAAACTGCAGTACCCGGGCTGGGGAAACAGGTCAGTGGCACAGCCCTGCCTGCCTGACAAGTGTGAGTTCCTGAGTTTGGGTCCCGGTACAAAAAAAAAAAGCCAGGCGTGGTAGCGCACGCCTGTAATCCCAGCACTCCAGGAGGCTGATGCAGGAGGATCATTGCAAGTTCAAGACCGGCCTGGGCTACAAAGTGAGCTCAAGGGCCAACCTGAATTGATAGTGAGACCCCGTCTCAAAAAAAAAAAAGACAAAAAAACCAATAAAATCGCAGTACCAAAGTAGCTGCCTATCCTACCTTTTAGAAATCTACAACCTGCTTAACAAAGCGCAAGCAAAAGAGCAAGCACGGCAGCTTAACCCCAGGTCTCCAGAAGCCAAGGCTACCTGGCTCGAGAAAGTCCATGGAAAGAAAAGGTTAGGTCGGGCGTGGTGCCACTGAGGCTGAGGCAGGAGGATCACTGAGTTGGAGACCAGCCTGGGCTACAAAGTGTGCTCGCGGCCAGTCTTCTGAACTGCACAGCGAGATCCTGTCTCAAAAAAGACAAAAAAGAGGGGCTGGGGATATAGCTCAGTGGAATAAGCGCCTGCCTAGCAAGCGCAGGGTCCTGAGTTCGATCCCCAGTACCACAAAAAAAAAAAAAAAAAGAAAAAAAAGAAAAGGTCACAGCAGCTCAGATTTCACTATTCAACAAAGCACCTTACATGGCCGAGTTCCTTAAAATCGTACGTCTAAGCAGGGGCGGGTGGGGAGGCTCACGGCTGTAATCCCTGCGCTCCGCAGGCTGAGTTCCAGGCCAGCCTCAACTACAATGAGACCCTGGCTCAAAGAACCCCCCCCCAAATCTCCCGACTATAATCTCGGCTACTCAGAAAACTGAAGCAGTAGAACCACAAGTTCGAGACCAGCGCCGGCAGTGTGCTGTCTCAAAAAACTCAAAAGGGCTGTGGATGTAGCTGAATGAAAAGCCTCACAAAAAAGAAAAAGTACTGGAAAATGAAAAAAAAGACAGAAGCGGGTGGAGAAAGAGCTCGCGAAGGCAGGGTCGGGATCCCCGAAATAGGCGTCGCTGCGCGAGACCGCTGGGAGTAAGCTCGGCCGCCGCGCAGGCAGCGCCCACGGGGGAAAGGGTCCGCACGCGGCGGGCGCAGGCAGGACCCCGGGCACAATCACGGCAGCGGGGTCGCAGACGGCACCCAGCGATGGTTGGGGACTCGTCTCGCCCGCAGAGAGGCGCCCTGGACCCGGACGCGCTGCAGCCCGCCTCTCGCGAGCTGGCCGGACGACGGGGCCCCACGCCGGGACGGAGTACACGCGGCCCAACCTGCCGCGCCCGCACTTACCTGAAGCAGACGCCTCCGCCAACGCGCGCTCTCTGCGGTGGTGACCCTCGGTACCGGTGACGCCTCATATAAACAACCTTCTCGCGGCGGCCGGAGGCGGGGCCTGGGCGCGGCGCATGCTGGGAGACGCAGTCCCGCGCGCGCGCCGGGCCAGGGGCCCAGTGCCCGCTGAACTACAACTCCCTGAAAACCGCGCGCTGCCGGAAGTGGCGGGGCTGCGGACCTCACAACATCCGGGCCCCGCCCCAGACCTGTTGCCAGGGAGACGACGACAAGCGCAGGAGCGAACGTTCTGTGAGCGGCGTGCGGCGTGGACAGCCTCCCGGAACGCGCGAACCGCGCCACCGGAGCGGACCTCTCCGCGTCGGTCTCACCACACAGCGCGTCGACTGGAGGGAACGAGCGGGCGGATGGCGCCTTTGCGGGTCTGTGCAGGGCTGGAGGGTTTGAGCATCTGCTTTCATAGACTCGGAGGCAGCCCTTCCTCCTACCCCAGAAATCCTCCTTCCAGGAGGCCGTGGAGCTTTGTGCTTTCAACCTTAGGCGCACGGTTCTGGAGGTGGACAGGGACGGAGGTCACAGGTCCTGCCTTGTTCAGCTCTGGAGGGGCTCTCTTCACCATTCCGGTCTGAACAAAAAAAACAGGGAAGCGTGGTGGCGCAGGCCTGCCATTTCAGCACTCTGGGAGGCTGAGGCAGGAGCATCAGCCCAGCCCAGGTAATTTAGTCCCTGTGAGACCCGGTCTCAAAATAAATGGCAGGGACATGTAGCCAAGGCCCTACCTTGACGTCCCAGCATCACGAAAACAAAATCAATTGTTAGAACGCCACACTACAAAGCTTAATTTTGCTGAGACAATAATTGGAATTCAGGGTGAACTTTTGCTAAAAGGAACCCGGCTAATGTATCCCAAACTTGACATTCTAAAAGGCTTTGTGACCCAATACTGCAGCTCTGTAATTTTTTTCCCCTTGGGTGGTGATACTGGGGATTCAACCCAGGGCCTTAACCACTGAGCCATATTGAATCAGTACATCCAGAGTACACCTCCGTGGGTGTTAGGGTTCAGATGTTAATTCACAGGGTTCATAGCTTCTGGGCGGTGAAAGGTGTTTCAAGCTTAGTACCTTTCTAGTAGATTTACCTGAAGTCATGAGGATGTTAGATCAGGTTCTTGGTGAGTGGCTATTGAGGGCGTGAAGATAGCCCAAGGTCAAGCCTAGAGACTGATGCTGGATCACTGCCGTGAATTCAAGGCCATCCTGAACTGTCTCAACCAAACAAAAGAGACAGAGTCCAAGATAACTTTAGCTTTTGATCTACTACATTCCGAGCTGTGATATTGTCAGCCAGGGTCTGACACTCTTTATGACCTTAAAGAGAGATGTGGCTGCCAGGCATGGCGGCATAGGAGGACCCTTGTGAGTTTGAGACCAGCCAGGTCGGATCTGTGCAGGGCTGGAGGGCTACAAAGTGAGGTCAAGGCCAGCCTGAACTGCATAGTGAGACCCTGTCTCAAAAGACCACAATCTGGCTGGACAGAGCCCCAGGAGGTTCCCTTCCTGTGTAATAAGCTACAGGTTACCTGACTCCACCATGGAAAAAGTTTTCAGAATGCATCAGTAAGAGGCACAGAGGGGTTTATGAGGCAGTGACATATTCACTGAAAGAAAGTGCAGGCTCTGAAGAGAGAGGCATGCTGCAGTCTTGAGCTGGAGTACGATGTTTGGGCAGGTTTGTTGATCCCATTTGCAGGCAGAAGGCACAGCCCCACCAATGAATTTTTAGATGGGTGATATAAGATGTTTACCTGGAAGCATTGCTTGAACTCTCAGTCTGCTCCTTTAAGATCAAATTTTCTGTCCTTTACCAAGTAAGCTAATTTATAAATGTAAAGTATCTTTACAGGATTTGGGTGGTGATGGGCCTAGAAGAAAAGCATAAACAAACCAAGTACTGGGATTACAGGTGTGCACCACCACACCCAGCCAATGTGTTCATAAACAAACCTAGAGAATATGGGTATTAATGACCTTGGGTTACGTGTGCTGGAGCCCATTTTTTTTTTATAGTTAATGTTTTGTTTTTTGAGACAGTCTCACTGTGCAGTTCAAGCTGCCCAGAACTCTCAGAGATCCTCCTGCTTCAGCCTCCCCAGTGCTAGGATACAGGTGTCCCACCATATCCTGCTCAAAAAGTGATCCATTTGGTGGTGCTGGGGGCCTAACCCAGGGCCTCATGATGCTAGGCAAGGGGTCCACTACTGAGCTACACTCCCCGTCCCTATTATATTTTACTGCTGCTTTATTTGGTTTGTTGTTGTTGTTTTGGTCTTCTTGAGACAGGGTCTCACTATGCAGTTCAGGCTGACCTTGAGCTAGCTTTGTAGCCCAGGCTGGCCTCAAACTCTCAGTGATCCTCCTGCCTCCCCAGAGTTCTGGGATTACAGGCATGCACCACCACATCTGGCATTAAAAAGTCTACTTTTAAGAAAATTGGCCAGGTGTAGTGGCGCACACCTGGGAGGCTGTAGTAATCGCAGCACTTGGGAGGCTGAGGCAGGAGGATCTTTGCTAGCTCAAGACCAGCCTGGGCTACAAAGTGAGGTCAAGGCCAGCCTGAACTGCATAGTGAGACCCTGTCTCAAAAAGACAAAAAAAAACTCCAAAGGTACAGTTTTTTTTTAGTTACAAATTCCTTGTCTCAGGTCCACCACCCTTGTTTCTCTCGTCTTATCTCAGCCCTGGACCAGGAGCTGCAGCCCAAAAGGAAGAGCCTCGGGGGAAGCTGGGGTGGAGATGCAGCTCCACACAGTGTCCTTAGGCGGCACTACCCCGCTTCCGTATCCAGTGTGCAAGGTCAGAAGAATAAGTGGCCTTGAAAATGGCTTTGTCACAGGGGGCTGCTGGTGCACATACCTGTAGTTCCAGCACTGGGAGGCTAAGGCAGAAGACAGGTTTGAGCCCAGCCTGGGTAAGGTAGTGACTTAGCAAGACCATCTCAATATTAAAGTTTTTAAAGGGCTGGTGGTATAGCTCAGTCTGCAGGCCTGGGCTCAATTCCTAGTACTGCAACAAAAACAAAAAATGTTAGGAGGAGGGGAAGACAAAGGGTCTCACTACATACTTCAGGCTTTAGGCTACTGTAGCCCAGGCTGGCCTGGAACTCAGCGACCCTTCCGCCTCAGTCTCCTGACTGCTGGGATTCCAGCTGCGTACCACCTGACAATGTTTTTGGTAGAATCTTCAGAGACCATCAAAGAGCCGTATTTAATAAGCGGTGCTCACTGGCCCCTGTAACCACTCCACACTCTGGGAGGCTGTGGTGGGAGGGTCACAGGTTCAAGCCCAGAGGCTGAAAAGGGCTGAGAGATGTAGCATAGCTCAGCGTGAAGGCCATGGTTCAGTCCCATGGCTGCAAGGGGGAAAAGGCCACAGGAATTCACAAGACTTAGCTGAGGCCGAGAACTGAGACTAAGGTGGACTTCACACTTTCTGGTGTCTGGATTGTGAGTGGAAGAGAAAGCACTGCTGTCTCAGTCTCCCTTCCCTTCAGAATTGAGACTGCCCATCGGAGTGCGGGGGGGGGCGGTCGCCTCACAAAGGACAGTCTGCTCAGGAATGGCCACTGTGGGTAGCCACTCGGGCATCCACAGACACCTGAGGACGTGGCCCTGCTTGTCCAGTGCAGGCGCACAGTGGGTCACAGTCACCATCATGACTTAGCACAGGCACACACGCACATGCTGCTCAGGGCACTGTGAGAACCGTGACAGGAAGATGGGCGGCTCTGGCCCTCGCTGTGGTGTTCTGCCCTGCTACCTGCCCTTGTTGCTCATGTTGTGCACCCTTGTGTTCATCAACCTTGCGACCAAAGCAGCGAAAGCCGCCCTTGCCCCACCCCTCAAGTGGGCCGACAGACACTCCTTGAAAGTGTATTTGCCTCATGATTATCATTAAAATGAGGCAAAACCACCAGGCCTGGGGGTGCTGGCCCATCACCTGGTAGCGGGCAGGCAGGCAGATGGACAATCTAGGAGCCTGGATCGGTGCTTTAAGCAAAGAAGCGGTATAAACTGGGCATCATGGTGCATGCCTATCAATCCCAGCAATCTGGAGGCTGAGGCAGGAAGACCAGTGAGTTAAGACCAATATGGGCTACACAGTGAGACCCTTCTCAAAAAACAAAACCAGAGCCTGCCATGGTGGCCTAGGCCTATAATCCCAGCACTTGGGAGGCTGAGGCAGGAGGACTGTTGCAAGTTCGAGACCAGAGTGGGCTACAAAGTGAGCTCAAGGCCAGCCTGAACTGCATAGCAAGACCCTGTTTCAAAAAAATTTGAAATAAGGTCTTGCTAATTGCTCAGGCTAGAATTAACAGGCCTACACCGCCATGCGTGTGTGTGTGTGTGTGTGTGTGTGTGTGTGTGTGTGTGTGTGTATGTGTGTGTAGCTGAGGAGCATACCCAGCCAGAGCCTTGGAGAGACCTGGGACTGCAGGTGTGCACCCCCACACCTGCCCCAGCTTTTCCAGTTCCCTGCCAGTGAGCCGTGCTCGCGGTGGCCCTGTATGGTGCAGCTGTTTCCCTTCGACTTTGTAAATACAATTTTTAGCTACACACACATTTCATACAACTGGGTGTACAATCAAGTGCTTGGTAGCTGTTGGCTGAGTCATTGAGTGGCTGCTAAGTTAGGTCTGCTTCCAGGCTAGCGACCTGGCTAGTTTAAATTCTTCTGCATTTGTTATTGAGTGGTAGGTGCTGTAGGGTTTTTTGTTTGGATTTTTGTTATTGGCTTTTTAAAAACAAATTTTGGCAGTGCTGGGAGTTGAACCCAGGGCCCTGTGTATCCTGGCCCAGGGCTTTAGCTCAGTGCTGGGACCTCAAAGTCAGCACAACTCGGACCCATCAGTTCCACCCTGCCTCTGTCCCTCAGGACAGCTGCACCCCACTTGCTTAGCTTTGGCCACCTGTCTTCCCATCTCGCCCTCTTTGGATTTAATGAGCTTTGCCTCCTGACCCTCCCAGATCAGAGCCCCAGAACCTCTTCCCAAACACGTGGCACTCTTTCTTTATAGCACTTAACACAAATATACTCAGTCAGTCAGTTGTATAATTATTTGCTTAATGGCATCCACCACAAAAACTGAATTGAACTTCCTCTTACAACTACGATTTATTACAGATTTTCCTAATGATATACAAATTTGTAATAAATTTTCATGGTACTGGTAAAAGACATTGGTTTTGTTTTGATTTTTATTTTGTGGCACTGGGGATTGAACCCAGGGCTGTCACACTGAGGTACATTCCCAGCCCTTTTTTGTTTTAAGACACCGTCTTGATACAATGCTAAATTGTCCGGACTGGCCTTGAACTTGTAGTCCTCCTGCTGCAGCCTCCTGAATGCTAGGATTACAGGCATGCGCCACCATGCCCAGTTTGGTGTAAGATTTTTTAAAAACTCCTTCATGTACACTTGTGACAAGTTTGCACTTTACAGATAAAAGTCACGTACAGGTGTATTCTTCAGGGCTTTCAACAAGATCACCGAAACGGAGCAGTACGGCCAAGTTGCACTGTTTTCATAACTGAAGGGTCTCATGTGCTTGCCTCTTAGGACAGGAACAGTCCTTCAGCTACAGATTCTGACGTAGAAACTCGAGCTGCCCCACAGTCCCTGTGTGTGAACCCCGGCAACCCTGTATTCTCCTGCATGTTGGACCCGAAGACGCTGCACACGGCCACCTCCCTGTCACAGCCACAGATGATCATGTACAAGACTAGCGCAGGCCGCTACGGGGAGTTCTCCCCACTGCCACAGTTTCTGCCCTGCAATTACGTTCCAAAGGAACAGGTCTTTTCAAGCCATATCAGAGCAACTGGACTTTATCAGAACAACAGTCTAAATACCGCACCCGACAGAACCAGAACCCTTGATTTTCCCAATTTTCAACACACTCTATGAAAATATATTACTTTGATAATTTAAGAAAAAACATACCCAGAAAAATGAGTTACAAATTTAAGGATAGAATACCTACATTAAAAACACAAAATTTGAATAAATGAAAATATACCTCTAAGAAATAAAGACATTTTCTCTGATAACTGAGTGACTTCTTCTCTTCCTTCTGTTTTTCAGGTAGGGTCTCACTATGTGTGCCAGGTTAGTCTGGAACTAACAGTCCTCTTGCCTCAGCCTTTCAAACTGCCTGGATTACATGGTACAGGGTTTACTGAGTCTCCTAGTTGCTCATGCTGGGCTCAAACTCGCACCTCTTCTGTCTCAGCCTCCCAGTGTGACCAAATGAAGATGTGCTGCCTTTCTTCCTATGGGGACTGAGCCCAGGCCTCAGGCACGCAGGGCAGCTCTGCACTACTGAGCTGCACGCCAGCCCTTTTTGTTTCTGTTCTTAGGGGGTCTCGCTAAGGGGCGCTGGCTGGGTTTGAACTTGGAATCCTGAGGGACAAGAACATGGGCATATGTCATGCAAATTTTCACTTTTTTTTTCTGAGGCAGGGTCTCACTGTATAGCCCAAGCTGGCCCCGGATCCTCCCGAGTGCTATTACAGGTGTGTGCCAGCGGTACATTCCTTCTGCATTCTGCCGCCCTTCTAGTGTAGAAAGCCAGCCTCTTCTGCCCAGCTCATGGAGATGCTTCAAAACGATGGGCTGCACAGTCCATCAAGACCTGTGAACCAAATCAGCTGCAGCTTTGTTTTTACACAAAGTTGAAGATAAAGTTTCTCAGGACAGTAGTTTTTGCAGGCTCTCCTGGTCTAGGTGTCATCTGTGGCAGCAGTGAGGTGGTAAAGAGAAGCCAGGCTCTGGGGAGGAGGAGCTGTACCTGTGGATATTTATGCGGGAAGGCGGCCTGACAAGGTGGGCTGAGTACAGATCAAACCTTCCACGAACACAGCATCCACCTGAGGGCTCCACACAGTTAAATGCTACGCAGCAGGTGTCCAGCAACTGCACCCACAGTTCTGGTCCAAAAGCAACAACAACAATGTGTTACAAATATATATAATTATATGGTAATTCTTTAGGTTTTTTTGGTGCACACCTGTAATCCCAGCACTTGGGAGGCTGAGGCAGGAGGATCCTTGCAAGTTTGAGACCAGCCTGGGCTACAAAGTGAGCTTAAGGCCAGCCCAAACTGCACAGCAAGACCCTGTCTCGAAAAGACAAAAAACAAAAATTAATATGGTAATTCTTGTTGGAAATTATATAAAGCAAACGTTTGTCGACAGATGTGTAATGTTTATCCCTTACAGAACTAAAATATTAAACAGTACATGGATTCTGCACAATCACCCATAACATGTACAAAGATTCCAAATGTCTCCAGTCTGTTTTGTTGAGACGGAATCTCATATAGCCCAGGTGGGTCTAGAACTCTATCTCCTCCTGCTTCAGCCTCCCAAGTGACAGCGTCACAGCACGTACCACCACACCCAGCTCCAATTTTTGAAAAATTTAAAACCTGTTATTAAATCCCTCAAATACCTCGTACTGCATCAGCTGCCCCCAGCAGTCACTGTGATTTTAGTGCCGCTCCTTGAATTACACTGCGAATCTTCTCAGCATCACCTTGCACAGCTGTGTTGGCTGGATCAATCCTAAGCGCAGCATCATAGTCCTGCAGCCCTGCGTTCACAGAGCAATGGCAGAAAATACATGCTTTATACATAACTAAGAACACTTTCATGATAAATATAAGTTTTAAATCAGTTTCCCATCCTCATATATGGTGGTATCCCTACAAGATTATAGGCATTCTGTGATTTAGAAAACAGTTACACCCGCTGGGTGTGTTAGTGCACGCCTGTAATCCCAGCACTCAAGAGGCTGAGGCAGGAGGATCATTGTGAGTTTGAGACCAGCCTGAGCTACAGAGTGAGTTCAAGGCCAGCCTGAACTGTATAGCAAGACTCTGTCTTAAAAGAAAAAAAAAAAAAAACCCTCCCTCCAGAAAGTGGGTTTCTTGACAACCCACTGGGGACCCCTCCTGCCTCTCAGGAGCTATCTTTCCCTCTCAATATTTCCTACTCTTAACCTCTGTTGTTCCTTAGAATTCATTCTTTAACTTTGGGGACCATGAACTTGGCATATCGGACATCTAGCAGGTGATGAGTTATAAATATTTGCCCTATATCATTTGGAGGTCCTATATCATTTCCTATAGCAAACAGACTCAAACATATATCTCAAGAATACTTTTAATCACCTCAGTGAAAAAGAAATTCTAGGTATCTGAGAGAGTGCTGGAGACTGACTTCAGGACTCAGTACATGATAGGCATGAGGCCCACCACCGAGCCAGGAGGTGAAGACCCTTAAAACGTTTTGTAGATTCACTCCATACCTTCTGTTCGTAGGCTATTTTTTTTTTTCTGTAGTTATATACAGAATTCTTCTGAGGAAGGTTGGGTGAAAAGAAAAGTATTGTGGACTTTGCTAAGAACAAGTAACTGCATCTCTATTTGTACCAAAAAGCCTCTGGCAAATTCTCTGGGAGTAAGGAGGCTGAGTTCTAGTGCCAGTGACTGACCTGCCTCCCTTCAGGCAAACCCATCTCTTCCCATCTCTAAAACGAAGGCGCCCTGTAGCTGAAAGAAAGACCCCCCTCCAGAAACAAAAACTATCATGCTTTCCCTCCTTTTCTTTTTGGTTTTGTTTCATTTTCGTTTTTGTGTGTAGGTGTATGTATTTTTTGTTTGTTTGGTCTTTTTAAGACAGGGTCTCTCTCTCTTTTCTATTTTTTTTTTTGCCTTTTTGAGACGGTCCTGCTATGAGATGGTCCAGTTCAGACTGACCTTGGGCTCGCTTTGCAGCCCAAGCTGGTCTTGTAACAATCCTCCTGCCTCAGCCTCCCGAGTGCTGAGATTATAGACATGTACCACCATGCCCGGCAGGTAGGTGTATTTTTGAGACAGAGTTTTGCTATATAGTCTAAACTGGCCTTGAATTTACTATGTGGCCTAGGCTGGCCTTGAACTGCTGGTGATCCTTCTAAGTGCTGGGATTTTAGGGGTATGCCTCCATCCCACCTGAATGTATGTATGTATGTATGTATGTATGTATGTGTGTATGTATGTATTATGGGATGCTGGGGACTGAATGCATGGCTTTGAACAGGGTAGGCATGTGCTTTATGACTGAACTATATCCCTAGTCCTACAATAAATTTTTAAAATATAATTCTGGCTGGGCATGGTGCCACACACCTGTAATCCGAGCACCCTAGGAGGCTGAGGCAGAAGGATCACAATTTCAAGTCCAACCTGGGCAATTTATAGAAACCCTGTCTCAAAATTTTAAAAGGCTGGGGATATAGCTCAGTTGGTGCAAAGGCCTTGGCTTCAATTCCCAGTGCTACAATCAATCGGTAAAATTTTAAAAGCTATTTGTATTTTCTGATGCATTTCTTTTTTTTTTATTTTTAGAGATAAAAGAACCAAAACATATTAACAAAAACACAGACATAAATGAAACAACATAAAAACAATACAGAATTTTAGACCAGGTAAAAAGAAATTAACAATGGTTGCTGTATATGATGCTTATTTATTTATTTATTTATTTATTTATTTATTTATTTATTTATTTGCTTTTTGAGACAGGGTTTCACCATGCAGCTCAGGCTGGCCTTGAATACACTCTGTAGCACAGGAGGGCCTCAAACTCACAGTGATCCTCCTGCCTCATCCTCCTAGGATGCTGGGATTGCAGGTGTGCACTACCATGCCTGGCCTTGCATTTCTAAGAGTAAATCAAATGCTCAGATTTTTAAATCACAAAGTCCTAAAAGCCACAGTTGCAACAATCCCAGTGACAGTTTTTGCAGCGTACAACTTGCAAGTGTGCACACTGTTATCACGTTCTTACCCTCCACATACAGCTCCAGCTGGCAGAATGCAGTTCCACGGCGAAGGTGTGCTTTCATTCTTGCACCTGCATTGTCCGCAACAGGCGGGGTCAGCAGTCCCAAAGCCTTGCAAAGCGTAAACATACACACGTCATCCACAGGGAAAGCACATGCCTTTGGGCTGTGTTTCGGGTTTCCACTGGCTCTTTGCTCTTCAGTGCTGAGTTCGCGTCCAAGGCCTTGGCACTGAGCTACATCCTTAGTCTTTTTCATTTTGAGACAGATGTGTCACTTTGCCCAGCTATCACTTCCAAATTTAAATGTAAGAAAAAACATATTTAAAAAAAGTCTCAAGGCTTCAGTAAGTTTTGGTTTAGTAGTGTTACAGGCAGCTGAGTTAGATAGAAATATTAGAAATATTACAGGCAGTGAGCTAGGGCCAGGCCCTCAAAGGAGCCAGTGCAGAAGATGAGGTACCCTGCAACTGTGGGGGAGACACACCTCCACGGCGGACAGAAGAGCACGCAGATGCACGCACACACTTCCCTAGGGATGGACCTCAGGGACTGATATTCTTAGGTAGCATCACCTTGAAAAGGCCAGGAAGAGTCACTAGCCCAACCCCCCACAGGAAAGGCCCCTGTTTGGTATTCATGCCCACTTACCACGTGACTTGTTTCCCCATTTGATCTTTATTTAATCAATTTTACCTGAACAATTATATTTGTGATCCTATTGGCTGACCATAGTTTTGTCCCACCTCATGCCCACCTAGTGAGTTCCCATGTTTCCTACCTTGGACCCGCCTCATCTTGTGGATTTGCTCTATAAAAATCCCTAGGAAAGACAAGGGTCCTGGGCAGCCCACCCAGGCCCCCTTCTTTTCCTCTCTCAGACAGAACTTTCTTTCCCTCAGTAAATATATTCTGCTCTTAAACTCCCTTGTTTCTAAAATTCGTTCTTGGATTTTAGAGAACGTGAACTCATCTCAGGTATCTTTCAGGTTGGGAGGTTTTTTTCCCCCTATATCACTGGGTGTGGGAATTTACCAAAAATGCACATTTATGTTGAACAATTTAAGGAACAATTTAAAGAAAGAACAGTTCCTTAAACTTTAAATTCCTTAAATCCTTGCAGGCTGGGACCTGTACTGATCTCTACACCAGTTACAAACTGTCTGGCTGGAGTTCAAGGAACTTACTTTCCTTTTTTCTTCAGCCACTCTGGGTTCTTCTTTTAAACCGCAAAATTCAGAATTGGTTGTTCTTGTACGAGCTTCACAGTTGGCCCCGAGGCGCAGTTTGGCTGACCCTCAAATGTCTCTGCAATTCACCCTAACCAACAGGAATGGCTACACAGCGTTGCGGTATTTGTTTTCAGATTGGCTGGTCAGTTTATTGTTCATTCAACAAATATTTGTGCACAAAATTTTACTGGCCAAAGGAAAAACTGGGTTAAATAATATAAGATCTAGCCAGGTGTGGTGGTGCACACCTGTAATCCCAGCGCTGGGGAAGTTGAGGCAGGAGGATCACTTTGAGTTCAAGGCCAGCCTGGGCTACACAGTGAGTTCAGGGTCAGCCTGAACTGCATAGCGAGACCCTGTCTCAAAAAAAAAAAAAAAAAAAACCCAAAAAGAAAGAAAAGAAAAGAAAGGCAGTAAGAAGATCTAATAGTGGTGGAAAGGGGAGCTACTGGTGGAGGATTTGCATAGCATCATGAAGCCCCCAGCACCACCAAATATATAGATAAATTCACTTTTTCAGCTACACACCTGTAATCACAGCACTCTAGAGGCTGAGGCAGGAGGATCCCCAAGAGAATCAGGCCAGCCTGGGCTACAGAGTAAGTCTAAGGCCAATCTGAACTACATAGTCAGACCCTGACTCAAAACACATACAAAACAGATGTAATAAATTAATTTTTTAAATCCTCGCATCTCCACTGTCTAAGAGAAAAAACCTCCCATGTGCTAAGCACTCTACCACCAAGCTATATCCTAGCCTAACAGCATCATTTACTGTTTTTTTATGTGTGTGTCTTCTTGAGACAGGGTCTCACTATGCAGTTCAGAATGGCCTTGAGCGCACTTTCTAGCCCAGGCTGGTCTCAAACTCTCAACCATCCTCCTGTCTCAGCCTCCTGAGTACTGGGATTACAGGCGTGCACTACCACGCCCAGCAAACAAAACAGTTTTAAAGCAGCACATACATACAAGTGAATAGATATGAATGTACCATTGAAGAATCTTCGATGGCCTTGTGCAAGTTCTTTAGTTTCAGGTGGCACGCAGCCCGATTCAGATACAGCCCCGGGATCTTGTTGTTCAGTCTTATGGCTAAATTGTACGCTTCAACTGCCGCCAGGTAGTTTTCTGTTGCAAACAATTTGCTAAGGAAACAAAACCAGGCAAGGCACTGTAACAGAGACTCGGACGGAAAGCAGAATTCTGGGGCAGGTGGGGCAGACGCCCAGGTTCCCTCCTCCAGGTCAGCAGCATAAGCACACATGATCTCAGCTGTCCAGGCAGAGGAAGCTGCAGCCCAAGACGGCGCACAGGGCAGGTGGCTCTCCCCAGCTGCTAGAGACGGATCAGTAGAGGCCAGCACACGCCCAGGCACCTATAATCCCAGCACTTGGGAGGCTGAGGCAGGAGGATCAAAGTGAGTGTGAGACCATCCTAGGCTACATACAAAGTGAGCTCAAGGCCAGTCTGAACTGCATAATGAGACCCTGTCTCAAAAAGACCAAAAAAAAAAAAAAACACAAAACAAAAAAAAAAAACACAAAAAACCCCACCTGTTTCTAAGGGACGGCCCAGGAAGGATTTATGTTAAACACAAAAGTGATTTTAAAAGAGATTTTAGTGAGCACGCCAAAGGATGTGATACTTTTCATTGTTACAACACTTAAGCAAACAAGTGAGCATTGCACTTAGCTGTTCTATTACTGGCCTTTACAGTACCGAAGCCCGACTGCCTGGCTGCTCACTTGCAGGACCTGACTGTTCACAGGACCCGCCACTGACAATGCCAAACACACAGGCACAGCGCTCGAACCCCCGCAGGCTGGGACCCGTACAGATCTCTGCACCAGTTACACACTGTCCGGATGGAGTTCAAATAACTTACTTTCCTTTTTCCTTCAGCCACTCTGGGTTCTTCTCTTCTTCTTTTAAATCACAAAATTCAGGAGCATCAGTATTCATGGCTCTTCGTGCCTGGGCCTGCTTGTGCAGCCACTGAAAGGGGGTTGGAGTCTTATGAAAGACATTGTCTTGGTTCATTTAGTGTTGTTCTAATAAAAGCCCAAGTCTGGTGCCTTATGGGATTTTGTAGTCCAGGCTGGCCTCAAACTCAGTGATCCTCTTGCCTCAAACTCCCGATTAGTATGTAGCCGTAGGATTACAGATGTGTCCTACCAAGCCCAGCTCCATCTCATGTTTATTAATATGTTATAGAAAATGAAGCCGGGTGTGGTGGTATATGCCTATAATCCCAGTACTTGGGAGGCTGAGGCAGGAGGATCGTTGCAAGTTCAAGACCAGCCTGGGCTACGAAGTAAGCTGAAGGCCAGCCTGAACTGTAAAGTGAGACCCTGTCTCAAAAAGACAAAAAAAAAAAAAAAAATGATGTATCTGATAAAATAAATGCCACGTGCAATAGTTTATTGCTTTGTCATTTTCTGTTTTGTCTTTTGTCTTTTTGAGATAGGGTCTCGCTGTGCAGTTCAGGCCGGCCTTCAGCTTACTTTGTAGCCCAGGCTGGTCTTGAACTTGCAACGATCCTCCCGCCTCAGCCTCCTAAGGGCTGGGATTACAGGTGTGCATCACCATGCCTGGCTCAACAATATTTTATATTAAACCAGTGTTCTCTCAACAGTATTCTGAGTCAGCGGAAAGTAGTAGTGCATGCCTGTAATCCCAGCACTTCAGAGTCTGAAGCAGGAGGGTTGCCAGTGAGTTCGAGGCCAGCCTAAAGACTCTGTCTCAAAAAAAAGAAAACAGGCTCGGCGTGGTGGTGCATGCCTGTAATCCCAGCACTTGGGAGGCTGAAACAGGAGGATCATTGTGAGTTGGAGACCAGCCTGGACTACAAAGTGAGCTCAAGGGCAGCCTGAACTGCACAGTGAGACACTGTGTCAAAAAAACAATAAAACAACCCAAAAATAAAAGAAAAGAAAACTTTTACCCTTCAAAAAATAAAATAAATTCGAAGCCAGCACTCATCCCAGCCCATGAAGCGAAGTAAGTGCCCTGGGCGGCAGCCTCACCTCCTCCTCCTGGGCCGCCTGGGACTCACGCAGCGCTGTGGGGAACACACGTGGGGTGAAGCTGACCTCGATGCTGCCGGCTGGGCGGGGTGCAGGGACGCGTTCCTCCTCCTGCTCCATGGGAAATATGCTTCCCCAGTCTCTTCCTTTAAAAGCATAGCAACAGTAAGTATGGTACTTCTCATTTTCTAGTTAACAAAGGGACATTTTTTTTGTCTTTTTGAGACAGGGTCTCAATATGCAGTTTAGGTTGGCTTTGAGCTCACTTTATAGCCCAGGCTGGCCTCAAATTTACAGTGATCCTCCTGCCTCAGCCTCTCAAGTGTTGGGATTACAGGCGCATGCCAACACACCCAGCTAACAAACTGATTTTTTTTTTTTGTCTTTTTGAGACAGGGTCTCACAATGCAGTTCAGGCTGGCCTTGAGCTCACTCTGTAGCTCAAGCTGGTCTCGAACTTGCAACAATCTTCCTGCCTCAGCCTCCCAAGTGCTGGGATTACAGGCATGCAACACCACACTTGGCAACAGACTGATTTTAAATAATTGCAAACCAAAAATACCTTCTGCAATAAGCAATATAAAACAATAAGCAATATAAAATTCATCACTGATGACGTGGCAGCCAATCTATCTTTTTTCTTGAGTTTGACAAAATTTACCAGTTATTTCAGTAAACACATTCATCTCAGTTGCTTCCCTCTCTTCATCTTGACCTTAGGTTAATAATTCAGCTGGGCCAAGGAAAGAACATGGGGCCAGGTATGGTGTGCAGGCCTGTAATCCTAGCGCCTGGGAGGCTGGGGCAGGAGGACTATGGCAAGTTTGAGGCCAGCTATGCAATAGTGAGTTCAAGTCCAGCCTGAACTATAGCCTGACTACTATCCTGTCTCATAAAGAAAAGAAAATGTAGAAGAGGAATGTTTTTGGTCCTTGGCAGGGGTTGAGCTTTGCCACAGTCGGGAGAAAGCTACACAGGACAGCAAGAGTGCTGAGCCTTCGGTGCAGGTAGACAGAAGGAGCACTAGGCCAAGGGAAGAGGAAGAGTGCATAATCTGCATGAGTAAAGCTAGTAACACTTTACAGAACAAACCACCACCAGCAGAAGACAGCCCACAAAGCACCAAAGTATGGTGCACAGCCTTAAAGACAAACGTCAAGGACAGAGAGTAATATCCATGGCAGAAAATGAATACATAAAATTTTAAAACTGCCACTTATAAAATTAGAAAAAGGTGTCTCCCACGCCAGTAATCCAAGCACTCTTGGGGGCTGAGACAGGAAGACTGAAAATCTGAGTCCCATCCGGGCAATCCAGTGATTCAGCAAGACTGTCTCAAAATAAAAACTAAAGAGGTCTGGGATTAGCTCAGTGTGAAGGCCCTGAGTTCAATCCCCAGTCCCACAAATGTTTTAAAATTTTATTTAATGTAAAAAAGAAAGAAAAAGAATAGAAAATCGGAATAATAAATAATAACTATAAAACTAAAAAGGGTCAGGGATGCAATTCAGTGCCCAAGTGCCTGCCTGGCAAGTGCAAGGTTCTGAATTCAATTCCTGGTGCCAAAAGAAAAAAACAATAGCCTAGTATGGTGGTGCATGCCTATAATCCCAGCCCTCAGGAGGCTGAGGTAGGAGGATCACTGCAAGTTTGAGACCAGCCTGGGCTACAAAGTGAGCTCAAGGCCAGCCTGAACTGCACAGGGAGACCCTGTCTCAAAAAGACAAAATAAATAAATAAAACTAAACAGATTTTCATAAAAAAATAACTTTAGACCTGGAAAATCTTAGAGGCAGTTTTACTAAATTTTCAAGCAACATATATTTCCTATCTAACCAAATTATTTCAAAAAACAGCAAAAAAGTCTGTGGTGCTACTACAGTTTGCTATCAGCTCTGTACATGGAGAGTAGGAAAAAGACAAAACTCAATAAATATCAATGTGCAGATAAGTGAAAAGCTTATTTATAAAATATTAACAAATTGAATTCAGTTGTATACAAACCAACATAACCAAGTGTGATGGAAAATTTAACAATCAGCTAAGAGTCTGATACCATATTAGGACAAAATATGATCATCCAACTGAGCACACAGCTCAACCATTAAACTCAGTTAGGTTTGATTGGCCTCACCCAGTAGATAGCCTGACCCAGCTCAGTCTGACCACACCCAGCTGCACGCTCTACTTTTTAGCCACACACATATCCTGTTTGCTAACTTATTTCAAGGACTTTCTGCCTAGCAACAAAAGATGACTGACACTACCCAATAAAAATTCACCACCCTAGTGGGTCATGGTGGTGCATGCCTGTAATCCCAGCACTTGGGAGGCTGAGGCAGGAGGATCATTGTGAGTTCAAGGCCAGCCTGGGCTACAAAGTGAGCTCAAGGTCAGCCTGAACTGCATAGCAAAGCCCTTGTCTCAAAAAGAAAAAAAAAAATTCATCACGCTTTCAAGTTTGTGTACTTCCTGCTTGCAAAACCTATATAGGCCAATCCCAAAGCCAGCTGGGGCTGATGCTCTGGGAGCAGTGCTCCCCCACCAGCCACTGGCGTAATAAAGTCGGCTGCCTTCCTACTTGTGGGGGCAAAGCCTCTTCTATATTGTTTGGTGCCAGGTTCCACAACATAAAATAACAATTATCACATGTGGAGGTACAAGAATGGTTCTGTTAAAAAAAAAAAAAAATGGTCCTGCAAGAAAAAATCTGTTAATGCCCTATACCAAATCCATTAAATAAAGGAGGGCGGGCACTTTGGCAGGCTAAGTCTGGCAAGTTTGAGGCCACAGTGGCAAACTTAGTGACCCTGAATCCCAGTCTAAAAAAAAGCAACAGAAAGTGTAAGTGTGTGGCCCGGTTCCTTGTAATGCAAAACACAAAACAAGCTCAGACGCAAAATAATTGCAGCAAATGCTGGGATGACTGCAGTGCTCACTCATACCCTCCTCCATGCGTCCACCTGGCTCCCCGCCCTTCCCCCATGCCCCGAGGGTCTGGTCCCCAGCCCTGCGTTCTGAGGGCCCTAAGCGGCCCGCCCTCCTCCCCAACGAGGAGCCCAAGGAGAAGCAGCCAGGACAGGCTTGCTTCTCACAGGCAGACACCTGCCTGGTGTGCATAATGCCCTGGGCGCCAGCTCGGCCTCGAATACAAATCGGAGAACGTGGCTGGTCCTTTCCGACAGCACAAAGCGGAACTGAGCCATGTGTGGGCCAAGGGTGCTGGTCTATGGCTGAGGCAGGAGGACAGAAAATGTGAGCCCAGCCTGGGCTACTGAGTTCCAGGCCAGCCCAAACTTCTATGCAAACATTAATAATGAAGTAGAACCACACATGTGCTTACAGTGAATCTTAGCATCTACTACACTAGACACGATGAGCTCTTTCAGTATGGAAACTCATGCTTTTTTGTTTTTCTTTTTTTTGTCCTTTTCAGACAGGGTCTCACTGTGCATTTCAGGCCGGCCTTGAGCTCACTTTGTAGCCCAGGCTGGTCTCGAACTCGCAACTATCCTCCTGCCTCAGCCTCCCCCCGAGTGCTGGGATTACAGTTGTGCACCACCACGCCCAGTGGAAACTCATGTATTTAAATTATAGGAATATGCCAGGCATGGTGGCACACACCTATAATCCCAGCATCTGGGAGTCTGAAGCAGAAAGATTACAGCAAGTCAGAAGCCAGCCTAGGCTATATAAGTGTGTTAAAAGGTCAGCCTGAACTATGAGCTACATAACAAGTTCCTGTCTCAAAAAACCCAAAATAAATAAAATCTAGACATTAATTGTTTTTAATTTATTTTGACTTTTTGAGACAGGATCTGGCTATGTAATTCACGCTGGCCTTGAACTCACTATGTACCCCAAACTGACCTTGAACATAGCAATCTCCCTGCCTCTTCATTGCAAGTTCGGGACCAGCCTGGGCTACAAAGTGAGCTCAAGGACAGCCTGAACTGCGTAACAAGACTCTGTCTCCAAAATGACAAAATGACAAAAAACAAAACAAAACAAACAGGCGTGTACCAGCACAACTGGCTCTTCCTAATTTTTTTAGCAGATAACTTCTCTTATATGATAAACCCAAACTATAAACTACTGACTTGTTTATTTGTTTGGGACAGGGTCTCACTATACTTCAGGCTGGCCTTGAACTAACTATGTAGCCCAAACTGACCTCGAATTTGCAGCGATCCTCCTTCCTCAGCTTCCTGAGTGGTGTGCGAGGATTACAGGCATGCACTGCCACCCAGCCTGAAGTATAAATAATTTTAAAAGCAAAATAAAAGACAGATAATAGGCAATGGACAGCTCTGTGAGTGGGCTGCAGACCAAGAGATGGACAGCGGGATGAAGGGAACTGAGAACAGTTACCATGTGTCACAAGCACGGGTGCGATCACTGTGTACTGCAGCCGCGGACCAATAAAAATAATTTTGTTTTGTATCAGGAATCCCGGGAATCAAACTCAAGACCTTACACTTGCTAGGCAGGCATTGTGCCACTGAGCTATATCCCCGGCTCTCAATAAAAATAATTTAAAAAGAGACAGTAAATATTCTGAGGTATTTGCAGTTTCTCAGAACCACACACAGAAAAGAATATATTATCAGTTGAGAAAAAACCATGTGATGAAAGGGCTGCAATGTTTAACAGAGCAAGGAGAGAAAATGCACTCTTAAGTGAGAGGAGTCAGATTTGGTATCTAAAACAGCAAACAAAATTTGCCCTTCAGGCAGTTTCTGAAAACTCCTGGGACCAATCCCATTTAGCTCTTACTAGTCTGGCCAAGTTGTTTGTCTGTTTGAGCTACCTATTTGTTGTTTTGTTCTGTTCTGAGACAGGGTTTCCAATGCAGTCCAGGCTGGCCTCCCAAGTGCTGGGATTACAGGCTAGTGTTTGTTTTGTGAAGTTGAGTGGGACAGCATGTCAGCAGGGGCTGAGCTCCTGATGGTTCGCATGTGCGGAGCCAAGAGGACGGGGGCTGGAGTAACGCCCTCTCCGTATGAGGCGCCCCAGACGGGCAGGTGTTCCGGCCCCAAGAATACGGGGAGTGAGGGTCACACCCAGACGGGCAGGTGTTCCGGCCCCAAGAATACGGGGAGTGAGGG
>PVLD010019765.1:0-35547 GCA_004027595.1 Dinomys branickii
TCAGCAGGTGGAGGTCTGCTGCAAAGGCTGCTCCAATGATTCCTTCTCTTTGGGAGAATGTCCCTTAAGCTTTCTGCTGAGATTTGTTCTTCTGTCTTCCCTTTTTTGGGTATCAGATTCAAAATATTGAGCAATAGATTCCCCAGGCAGTTCAGCAGGCAAAGGTCTGCTGCAGAGGCTGCTCCAATGACTTTTCTTTTGGGGGGCGGGATTGTCCCTTACGCTTTCTGCTGAGAGTTTCGCTTAAAAGGCTGTATAGATGTTGGTTAGCTACTCCCTAGTGAGAGACCTGGGTGAGGTGTGTAAGACTGCTCCCCCGCCCTCCCAGGGTTCCCTGCAGGTATAGGGATGGATCTCCTCCCCCACTCGGTGATTTGGTCGCGAGCGCAGATAGCTAACCAGTTTTCGGAGTCCCTGCAGGCAGGAAGGTTCCAAGGTGCCAGTTTTCTGTGCTATGCTCACGATCCGCCGCTCGCAGCCACTTGTTTCCTCGCGCTCTCCGGGTCTGGGGGAGGGAGCGGGATGCTCTGCTCCTCTGCTCCTCGCGCCTCCCTGGCCACGGACCGCCGGCTGCGGAGGGTCTAGGCTGCGTCGCCTGCCCGATGCGCGCGAAATGTGAGACTGCCGGGCGTTGCCGCTGCTAAAAAGCCTATCTCTGTCGGGAGTCGCTGGAAAGCTGCACCGGCTCGGGAGGCGGGGGGGACCGAGCTATCTGTGCCCCCAGGGCGCTCGGACCCAGCCAAGGCCCCTCCCCACGCGGAGCGTCTCCAGCTCCCAGCGTCTGGGGTTTTCCCACGTTTCACCACGGCAGTTTGGGCCGCCCTACCGCATCTCCCCCGGCAGCTCAGAGAAACACATTCAGTTTTATCTTCCCAGCCGAGGTCCTGGCATTCACGCTCGCCAAGTCTGTCCCGAGCTGGTGGTGTTTATCAAGGAGGATCGCTCCTTTGCTGCTCACCTGGTCGCCATCTTCCCGGAAGTCCACACTGTTAATTAGTGGCACAGTGAAACAGAGCCCACATGTTCTCATCTTAAATAGTAATAGCGTGATGTTATTTTCACTCAGGCATGTGTTATTCAATTTTTTCCCCCATATCACCATCTTTTTTCTGGTTGAAATGTTGTTGTATGATGTTTGTTCCCACTCAAATACCTCTAAAGTGAAGTCACTATTTAACAGTCTTCCTCAAAATGTTTGGTACCTTCCTTTCATGGTGCTTGATCACAATTTATAACTTTACATCCAAGTGTATCTTGCATTTACTTGGTCAGCAGCTGTCTTCCCAACTAAAGCGCAATCTCTTTGAAGGTAAGGATTGACCCCTTTTAGTCACTGCTGTTTCCAGGGCTTAATCTCATGTCTGGAAAATAGCACACACTAAATTAGTCCTGGGCAAACTAAGGTGTGGGTGAATAAATGACTGAGTGCACTCTGACCAAAACAGTGTATGTTTGGGCTTTATAAGTGATGTTGGTACCTTCTTAGACCATGTCTGCTCTCAAATATCTGTTTGAGGAAAACATTCAGACTCATCAGAATGTTCAAGATCTAAAACAACTATTCTAAAAAGAAATAAAATTTGAACACCTTATTTACTATGTGTAGCTTCCTTATACCTAGAAATTAAGCAAAGAAGCAAACAAAAATGCCTACGCTGTAGTGACAGACACAGCCCCAGTTAGTGTTCAAAGACGCTGCAGATATTTGTGAATATGTTGGGTATGGCAGGAATGCAAAATTTTGATGTGAGTGCTTAAGTCACCAGGAGAATTCAGAGGTTAAAATCTAAGCTACGAGTCTCAGAATTAATGTAAATAAATTTATGAATTCATATATGATAAATCATATAATAAAGTTATAGAAATTATCATTAAAGCACTCTGAGCCCGATCTGGCTGGTACTGTAGTGTTATCTTCTGACTCTAATTTCAAGATGCACAAAGATAGGAAGGAGTGAGAGGGAGACACACTCAGGCTGTACATGACTTTTTATTTCTTCTGAAATGCGCTCATAGTAAATGCAATGCTCTTAGCTTACTAGTTAGTAATGCCCACTTCCCATTATTGGCTTGATTTGCTTCTTTAGAATGTAATAGACTGTTGCTAGAGGCCTCACAATTTGCACTTTCCCGCTGATACTTGCTCTGTGTTCATGGATTATCTTTGGGGATGTCTGTACTAGTTTCTACCCCTTTGCTTATACCTAATCATGTGACACAGTTTCTGGCATCTCCTATGACCTCCTCTTATGATCCAAATTGTAAGCTTCTTTGTTATTTCATGGTTACAATATTCCAATCTTTAGGGATTATTTCATAATTTGATTTTTTCAAGAATGAAATGGCTTGTAGTCATCCATTTGGGAGGGAATGTAGAGAACCAGTTTTATTTCCTAAATGACAGTCATAGATAGGGGGAGGGGAGCCTTAACCTGGATTCACCAGTCACTCAGAATATTGACTGTCTCAACAATTCCTGGAGAGACTGTAGCTTTCCACTTCAATGGAAACAACTAAAGAAAATAAAATGCCTTTTTACTTGGTCACTCAAGAAGTTCAACTTATGATTCCAGAGTAGAAAGATGTGAGTGTGTGTGTGTGTGTTTATTTAGGGGGCATTAGCAGATCAGGGCATGAATTTGTGGTGGTTGTGGTAGTGTAGGTATATTGAAATAACAAAGCCCATGGGCTGTCTGACTAGTTAATATCAGTTTTTCCAAAGTGGTAAAAAAATGCATAAAAGGGCATGACTACAATTCCATGCAGGAATGAAGAATGGTAAGTTACTGAGTACCTACTTTGTTAGACACAGGGAGAGACAGTCCGTGCATACAATTTAATTCTCATTTAATTTTGTGACATCACTGGTGGTGAGGAGAATATATGTTCAAAAAGCAAAATCCCTTGTCTAAGTGGGTCTAATGCTTCTGCTGCTTCTCAGAGCTTCTGTAAAGCTTCCTTCTTCTCCACAAATGAACTTTCCATTTTTTTAAAAAAAGAGAAATGTTTACCTTTCTGTAAAAGCACAAGTCTCAGTACTGTGGATGTAGCTCAGTGTTAGAGGATTTAGGTGCAATCTCTAGTCCCAGCAAAGAAGAAAATGAAAAGATCAAGTGTCCTAAGTTTATTGCAAGAAACAATTCATACATTGAACCACAATTCATAAAGCAGAGAGGCTTGCTCAGATCCATGGGCTCTGGATTGCAAGAAGGAATATAGAGGCGAGCCAGGTGGCAGAAAATGTGCATATTCACACACTGGCGTAGTTTATTTCCAACAACGGAAAGAATCTGAATGAACGTAAATGGCATAGATGAAATTACAATCCCCAGCACTGGCCCATGGAGTCCTAGTGAGATGAGTATTTCTTCCTGTTTTAAGTAGATCTTTTGCAAACTAGAAGAAGACCAAAGAGATGGAGGGAGAGGAAGAGGTAAAGGGGACGCAAAGGTAGTTACGACGTGCTGTACACATGTACCAGCTCACCATGAAGGTTATCATACCGCAAACATATACTAATAAAAAAAGTAAAAATTGGAAAAATGCTTTAAAAAGAACCTTTGTGAGAGCCTTGTGTTTGTAAACATGAAAATGAACTTAAAACTGTATCTAACTTCTTACAGATACAGCCTATCTTTCTCCAGGATTTAACAGGTGCTAATTAGAATATTCATTATATAATAGAGCTCATGGACTTAAATGCTACTAGAATTTCTTCTAACCTTCTCTTCTATGAATGAAATTCTCAAACTTTTAGAATGATGACTTAGCGAGTTAGAAAAGGTTTTCCTTTCCTTAAAAAGTGGATTTAGAAAATTTAAAAGGAATTTTAAGATGAAAACCACAAAGTGATAAAGTAACCTTACTCTGATACATGTTAAAATAGAAAGTTTCCATTGAAGATTTCTACTTGTAATGTTCTGGCTCAACGGGCAGCGCTCTTGTGTAGAAGTGTCTAATGAATAGATTCTATAAGACAGTGGCACAGAAGTCCAATTTGTTGGGGTGCCCAGAGGGTCTTTTATAAAAGTGCTCTAGAGAGTGAGAAGAGGATCTTTCTATTACTCAGTGCTTAGTTTGAAGCATCATGACTCGCAATTACATACGTGACTCAAGGCTACACTGGCCATCACCACTTTCAAAAGAGCTGTGCAAACTCTGAATGCCTCATCAGTCAACCACGATGGGCTACTGTAAATGTCAGCAGTGCTACCTCCTCATCAGAGAAAAAGTCCATCCTCCTCTCTCTGATTCATGTGCGCTCGATCTTTTTATCTCTTGTCTGCTCCACAATTTTAGCGATAATTTGTCTTAGCAGATCTCTGTCTTTCCCTCTCCTTCTCGCCATTCCTCTTGCAAATAAGTTTTCTCTTCCATCCTTTGCTTTGACCCCTCTGTCAAAGTCAGCAAAACACATGGCTGCAGCCAGCACTCAATCCTTCCACAGTGGTTTTTCCGTTGGCTTTGGGACATTCTCATTCCTTTCACCTTCTGTGATATTGAACCGTTGACATCCTTTTACTTCTCTGACTTTTTTCTGTCACTTTTCTTTTTTGATACTTTACCAACACAGCAAATGTGTGACTTTGTTAAATTTCTGACATGGTCTTCTCTTGGGTTATTTCAACCACTGCTGAGGGTGAGCTTTTAGTTTGTACTCTAGTCTCCCTGGTGCACCAGCCTTGCCCCGAACACTCTCCTGAGCTCCAAAGTGAGTTTTGGACTTTCCACCTCTTTATTCTATAAAGTTTGTTGTAGTTAGATCTAAACCTACCATATTCAGGTAGTCTTACAATTAGTGTGTGTGTGTGTGTATGTGTGTGTGTTTGTTTAGAATACTGGTTTCTTTCTAACCAAGTAGAAAACAGAGACGGGTCCACTTTCCTTTCTATACTTGTCAATTCCTGGAAATTATATATTTGAAATATTTCTCTTTTCTGTCCCTATCTTTCATTTTCTCTAGCTAATCTCTAATGCCTCTTTAAAGCTTTTCTCACTTTGTTATGGTAGGTATTACTCACCTGTAAACCTTTACTATTTCCCATTTCCAACATATTAAATGCTTAATTGTATGTGATGATATCTTAAGGTCTGGTCCCATCTTAGTGTCTTTTGATCACAATTGCTCTTGAAAGACCCAATATCAGAAAGTTCAAGCATGCTGTGCTTTTGTGTCTCTACGCTTTGTCTTTTCCTTTTTGTTTTCTATTCTCTCTCCCCATCTGTGCACATTTTCCTTGTTTTGTAATGCTCAGTTTAAATGCCATCTCCTTCTTGTTGTCATTCTCAATCAGAACAGACAAATGAGTAAATTCCCCCACTTTATCATTTTGCATGTATCTGATGCACTGATGACCTCATGGCATTCAAACTAGTATCACTGCTAATTTCATGCATGTCTTCCTGTACCAAAAATATTAGCTCAAGAAGTGGAAATTGTTCAGAAGACTGAGTAATTCCTAGAAGGCAAGTTTTAGGGTCTTGCGGGGGAAAATACAACTTTCAGAATTTCATGATTTATTGAAACAGTTATGCATCAGAAGATAGAATGGAAGAATAGTCATAGGCTTAGGGATCAATAGGTATCTTAAAAAGTGATTGTGGCCAGTAATAACTTCCCATGTATGTATGTATGTGTGTGTGTATGTATATATATATACACACACACACACTAATTGTCTCCCGAAACCTTGGGGTATAACTCACTGAAACACTGTTTTAGCCAGAGTTTTTACTGTGAAGGAAACTAAAAGAGGTCATGAAAGCAAACTTTTACTGATAATGCTAATAATGACAACGATATACCACAGTGAGGGAAGGAGGTGATGGAATTGAGTTCCTGTTCTTTTAGAAGTATTTTGGTCCCAGGAAAGTAAGTTCAGATGTTTTCAGTCTTTACTTTGATTTCTGTTATATACAGATTCTGGAGCTATAGGTGCAAGTTGTATTTATTTAATTTATATAATTTTCTCCTACTGAAAGCATTTGCTGATAGAATTCTTAGATAATTAGTGAATTGTGCTAAATTTTATTTTGAATAAATATATTTTAGAATTTAATTTTCAAATGTTACTTAATTTAAAGCAAAGATTCCATGATCATTTTCTTAGTTATTTTGCTCATTACTGAGGCAAAATACCTCGCCCCCAAACTTAAAGGAGGAAAGGTTTATTTGGCTCACAATTTGTAGGGGCTTCAGTCCATAGTCAGCTGGCTCCAAGGCTGGGTGGCAGGGAAGACAGGCATCACAAAGGAGAGACAGTTCATAGCAGGCAGGCAGGTGATGAGAGCTCCTTAGCCCCCTTTCTATCCCTTATATTTTATGCAGGCCCTAGGGTGAGTGTAGCACTGAAACCCTCAGCCCTAGCCAGGACTATGCCAAACCAATCAATGGAGTGATTTAGTAGTCACACACCCTGATCCCAGCATCACACAGTCAGAATCAACCCGCTACCTGTGAACCCCCACTCAACCATGACTGGTTGATGCTCTGGGGCAACATCTAGACACAGTCATAACAATTATATTTATTTTTGTTTTAGGAAACCAAGTGCCATAAAATGCAAAATCATCTGTCTTTACATAATACCACTGATCTAAGTTCTTTTCCTCAGTAAGAAGGGTAGTGCAGAGAGTGGAAGCCTTGTCAGAACCCAAATCATTCAACTGCTGGTGGGTTTGAGAGGATCCAAGAAGGTGAAAGAATATTTGTGGTCTACATCATCTTAGTTCCATCACACAGGGAAACTCTTCTCTGTGTCTCTAAGGTCTATGCAGCCACAGCTAGGTTGCTGATACTTGTCAGATTTAATTTTTTGGGCAACAATTCAAGTTCTTTAATCCTGCAAAAAACTGTGGCTGTGTAGTGAATACTTGATTCAGTTGCTGAAGCTAATACTCCATTTCAATAATAAATGCAGTTTTCAAATTTCTGTCTTATTATTTAAGGCTGCTGCTTTCTGATGCAGTGATTTTTTTCCATTAAAATATTTCTAAGATTTTCATTTAACAAGTCAAAGTTGTCAGGACTTTTAATGCTAGTTATTTTTTCTCCATGGAAATACAGTTTTTAGAACTCTAAATTACGGTGGATGGTTAAGGGATTAGTTCTAGGAGTTTGTACCAGTGTAGAGAACATAGCTCTAATGGAACAAACAAAATGTTACTTCACTGCACAAAGCCTGAGACATATGAAAGCCTGATGAATACATTTGGATAAATCTTAGCTAAATTTGTGTTTTTAACTGGTAATTGCCAGCTGGCATTTCATTAGCATGAATACATCAGGAATAATATGTTGTGGGATAGTATGAATACGTATTTTTAGATTAATGTGTCATGATTATTTAAAAAAATTATTCCTACATCTTTGCAGCATGTAATGGCTACATTTATGTGAGGAGTCAGCACATGTACCTAACGCATCTTAGTTCTTCAATGTCCCTTTCCTCTCCCTCCCTTTCTCCTTCCCTCCATCTTTTTTTGTCCTGATCCTATTTACAAAATAATTGTCTTCCTGTTTCCTATCATTATTTTGCACTTTAATTGATTTGTTGTTTGGATTTTTCTCATGATTTTTGAAGAAAACACATGTGAAACAGACTCCTTGTATTTCTCTATTATACTAGACCTTTTCTTGTTCCGAGAATTAATTTGCCATTTTACTCTATAGATTATCCCTATAAAAGAAGTGAATTATCTTCTGTGTATCACTTAACTCTTTGTGTCCATAGCAGAGTACCTTGCTCTGCTTTAATCTTTTATACTACTTAAAGTTTCAGAATAATAAAGTGTAACTTTCTTGCTAAAGAGGCTCTCTGAAGAGCAATTCTTTTCAATAACTAGAGTACCATTTGTCCATAGAAGCAGTAATATATCACCTATAACCTTAGGGAGTTAATATCATTGTAAGTAGCCTAAAAGAAAAACCCATTTTAAGCCCTGGTGGGAGTGAAGTGTAATCTAGTTTTTAAAAAAACCTGAGACTCTTAGTGAGAGCAACTTCTAATGTTTTAAGGGCAACTTACATCTTATTATGTGAAGCAAAATACGAAGTGTTTAAAATACATGGAAGGGAATTGTCCACATTGTGGGATAGAAATCAGGTCATACTGGGTTACTTCCAATGGATCATCAGTGCTCAGACTGTGAAGTGTTCAACTATGGAAAGGTCCCAGAAGTGCAGGTCATTTTTGTTTTAATTTACAATCAGGAAGAGAAGGGCTGCTGCAGTTAATTAACTTTCTCCACACATTCATCTTCTCTTCAGCAAGGTAAAACAGCTCTGGAAGGTGCCTTTTAATTTTAATTTATTTTTATTTAATAGTTGAAATTCCTTTTATATACTTGTTTTATATTTAAATTGATTGCAAACACACCACTTGGCAATGGGCAATTTATAAACTATGCATTTCTGCCAAAATATCCATGAGCTTTCAATTATAAGACTGAAAACTATTAATATGTTCAGGGTCTTTAACCTCTGTTTGGGTCTGGCATTTTTTACTTTCATTATTTGGCATTGTGTTAAGCATGTTACCAAATTAGACAGTGTGGACATGGCTGACTTCGTTTGTGAAGCTGATACGAGACTATGAAATCATAAAATTCCATATTATAGAAAACCATGATTTATCTTCAATATTCAAGTAAGCCAAGTTTAGATAAATCAAATTGTATGGTTTTTACATTTATTTACTTCTTTCTGCCCTCTCCCAAAGCTGTAAGCACTGTTTTGAAAACAGTTTTAATTTTCAATGTATACATCAATCAACCACGGTATATTTATCAAAGCTAAAATGATTTGTACTACATTACATAAAAACTCTGGATTTTATTCAGATGTCTCTGGACTTTTTTTCCTCAGGTATCTCATTTTTCCTGTTCACCAGTTCTGTCCAGGATACCTTGTGGCCATCAGGCCTCCTTAACCTCATGTTTCCCATCTTTCTCCAAGGAAAAGTTACCTTTGCATCCCTCCCCACATTCTGTTCTTTAAAGACAAATCTAGATGCCCTGCTTACTGTCAAGAATCCCCCTCCATGTTTAGTAACTCAGAAATTTTATGGAGAGAATTTCCTGACTGTTCGCCAAAGAGAGACTGTTTAATACTACCTGGTATTTCTTGTATACTTTGTATGTTCAACCCAGCATGCAAAATATGATATCTCAGTTGTTGCCTTTAATACTACGTAACTATGAGATAGAGTGTTTTATTTCATTTTATAGATGTGGAAACTGAGTCAGAGATTATGTAGCTTGACCAGGGTCACAGAACAAAAGCTCAAATCCAGATCAGTTGGCATTAGAGTACTTGCTTTTAACCATGATAACTATATACTGTGCATTTCATACATATCCCAAACATTACCAAATTTGATGGTCAAAAATGTCACATAGTCTTTCCAGGCAATGCAGGTTCAATTAAATTATGTTTGTTTAAGGAAAGTATTTCTAACCTAAAAAATATCTTTCCAGATAGTGTATAGATGCTTGTCTATGATAAGTTCTAGGCATTTAAAAGAGGCTTGATTTGGGATCTGAGGATGACAGAGCGATTTATTGCTTTTTACTACTTCTAAGTAGTTATTTACTACTTTCTTAAGTAAAAGTGAAATTATCTTTTAATAACTGAAAATACTTCTTGACCTTTTGTAGGTAATCTGATTATACAGAAACAAGGCCAGGGATCTCTATTTAAGAGATTCGTATTTTGTTTTGAAATGCTGAGCAGATTTCTCTCCTTTCAGGTGGTGCCCTATGTGTGTGTATGTGGTTGTTTTTGCTTCACACATTCACCTTTAATTCTTCTTCGTTCCACAATCCTCTGTATATCCAATCAAGTCTTAGCAACGCACCTATCAAATATCTTCTCTTTGCTCCACTCTTTTCACATTATTTTAGGTCTACTTCCGGTCCTTCAGTACATGCAGTAGTTTACCATCCGGTCTTCCCATTTCTACTCTTTCTGTATGAGAAACATCTTTTCATGTGATGTTAGTGATTAAAGAATTCCAGGGCCTCCTCATATTTACAGTTGATAGAGATATCTGCATAAGTTGCTTAAATCTCAACCATATCCAATGGATCTACCTTAATAACAGCCACTACCCTCTTTAATATTATGCTCACACCCTAAACCTACATTAGTGCAAATAAAATCATGTGGTTTTATTCTTCCAAGACTTTTCACATGTGACTTTCTTGGGGAAAATTGCCTTCCTGTACTACAAAAAAAAAAAATTCTTTGATGGGGAGTCATCACTGAAAGAATTCTGTATATATCCACTTTGGTAAAATAATTCTTAGCTTCTTTTAGCCTTGTCTATAGTTTAACTTACATTTCCACAATTGCTTCTCTTTTCAAGCGAACACAACAATGTTGGATTCTCCTAATTGTTTAGACCTTAATTTCTTTATGAGAGTTCTTATGTCATATAAAACATATAAGTTCATATCCTGTACTCCTGTCAATGTTGTATTAAATGAATCCTCAGGTATATACAGAGTTCTTAATAAAGCAAAGGTGAGCTTTTTCTTCCCCTACCGATTTTCTTTTTTTGGTTATTTGATAATCACTACAGCATGGGTGAATTTCAGTTGTGGCATCTTTGCAACACATTGTAAGTAGGGATGGAGGAGTGTGAGCCTGGGGTTTGCTGACTTGCATCTGGCGGATGTCAGTAGCTCTCAGAGTATTTTCTTGTTGAATGTGTACTTAGGTAGGAACATTGTTTAGGTTGAAGCACAAACAAGATCGTTTTCAGGCTACTCAGTTTTTCTTATCCTAAATTCCCAGAATTCACCATGGCAGATAAGTTCAGAAATGATTCCCAGCCAATGGCCTTAAGAATGCTGAAGAGCAGGAGAGTCGGTGTGAGGGAACTTCATGCGTTTAGGCACAACAAAAATAGTCTTTAGTTAAAAATTAGTCATTCAATTTTAAGTGCAAATTGTCTTAAAGCATGTATATTAGGTGTTCAGATTATTAATAAAAACAAAGCTTATCTAATTTATTAAATGCATAGTAGCTTCTTGTCATTATAGACATTTTTAGTTAGCGATTACTGAAATATGATTATGTTAAAAGAAAATCTCTAGACAGATTAGCAGAGATTGTTTGAACAGAGAATGATTCACGAATCAAGCAACACTCAGAATCAGGAAATGTTCAGAGAGCTCCATTTAGCAACACAGGAAGGCAGTATTTAGAAACAGCAACTGGAAATGAGATAAGAAAATCTTGATGGTTTATGGTTGGTCATGTTCCTTATTTGGACATGATGTGATAAGGCATTTTCCTTAACTGGACATTTTGTCTAATCAGTGAACAGGCTGTGATTGGACCTGCCGTGACTGCTTGAGATGCAATTACTGAATACAAGCATTGACTCTTAAGTTAGGTTGTAATTTGTTTACAAATAAGTTTGATTGCAGTTTCTTGTGCAGACACATTCAAGACACGAGGCATCTGTAGACAAAACAACTTTTAACAGTTGATAATATAATATCATAAATATAATATGTAATATATAACAAAATGTGATTTTTATAATTATGTAATATAATGTGATAATTTTTGTAATGATTCTTTTTCCTGTGTTCAGGTAGTATTTTCATACTCGCAAACAATGGAAGTCATTGGTTAAGAATCAGAAGACCACAAAACAAATCTGATTTTTTCATGGACATTTTTGAAGAAAGTGACAGGAAGGGCAAAGAACTGGTTAAAAGAATGAAAAGTGTTCCCTATCCTGAGTTGACAGGGTTGGTAGAAAGCTTTAGAGAGTGGTGACACTGATACATTAGCAACACATGGAGATGGCTGTGTTGCTGAGTCTTAAATGGTTACAAAATATACATAACACTGATCATATTGGCATACAACTATATTGAAAAGAATTGGTTACTCAGGTTAGTGTGAACTCATGGCCAATGACTCTTGTAGTTACTTTACATCTTAATAAATCTGAACGTCATGTGCAACCTGCACTTGGTGATGATTTGCGATTGTAACTGCCCAGGCAGTACTTGCAATCAAGTTTTTATTGACTTTATGTCTCTAAAGTTAGCTGTCAGTCTCGATGGGATGATGATTCAACTACAATATTTTGGCGGTTCAGCAAACAAACCTTGTGAAAGCCATTTAAGGAGGAATATGGCTTCTGTGTGTTTTCAAAACACTACTGGCACCTCCTGGTGAAACTGAAAGAATTTTAGCAGCAGCACTGGCAGTGTGAGGGTAAGAAGCTTCCAAATAGCAGGACATTACTCCTTTCTGGCTACTCCCAGAGTACCTCTAGGAGTTCATCTTCCTACCAACAGTGTATAAGTTTCTTTTCTCTGTATGCACACCAGCACTAAAAAAAAAATCTTTTGGGTCGTAGCCATTCTAATTGGGCTAAGGTGGTACCTGTGTAGGTTTGATTTACATTTCTCGATAAATAGTGACATTGAACATTTTTTAATTTACCTGTTGGCCGTGTGACTGTCTTCTCTCAAGAGATATCTACTCAAATCTTTAACCAAATTTAAAATCAGATTTTTTGTTGTTGTTGAATATTTTAAACTGGCTGGAAGAGAAAATTTTGAATGTTTTAATCCAAAAGAAATGTTAAAAAATATGAGGTAAAAGATGTGCTAAATAATTTGAGTTAATTATTTGCCAATACATATGCTGCCAAAATGTTCTAGTGTACTCCATAAATGTGTGCAATTATCATGTCAATTAAAGTTCAAATTTGAAAATAAATGAAAAGAGAAATGAATTACTGCTTTAGCAATTTTTTTGGTGGCACAATGCAAAAGAAAAATCCCAGAAGGGCTGATGTCTTTGAGTTTTGTAGTGTTTCAAAGAATCTAGACTGAGATAATAAAAAATATTAGAAATATTAAACAATCTATTGTGCATATTTTTCAACAAGTAGTGGCAAACATCTACGTGCAAATAAGTCTGAAAGATCTCTTTAAATAAATAGTAAATGAATATTTTAAATGATAAGAAATCACAGTGTCAAAGGTTTAAACAGCAGATGTTTTTTCTTCCTTAGAATTTTATGAAATAATAGAACATGATTTTATAATTAAAAACAACTGAATGCATTTTATATAAAATAATGGAACCTAACTTTTATAATTAAACAATTATAATTGAATGTATCTTAAATTCAGTCTAAAATATAGGAAATCTGTATTAATTGACAGTATGTAAACTTAAATTCTCTGTTAATTGGTACTTCAGCAAAATCTATAAACCTGCATCAATAATGTTTGTTGAACAAGAGACTATATTACAGTAAGTGTAAATAACATTAAAGCTCCTGAGTGGATATGAGTAAAACATCTCCAAGCCAAGTAAAGACTAAATTCAGTGCAAGTAAATGATAAGTGTATTTTATGCACTTAAAATGGTAATCCATCATCATCTATATTTTTAAGTGTTTTTGGTTTTTCTTTTTGGTACCAGAAACTGCACTCAGGGCCTCACGCTTACCGGCCAGGGGCTGTAGCGCTGAGCTACATCCCCTCATCACCATCTGTAAATTGGATTGTTTTGCTACCAAAACAGCCATTCTGAAAATTGTAGTGTAAGGAAAGTTTGTTGCATTTAAATTCATAGCACTAGAAAGGACATACCAGAAACTATTTTAATTATATATTTAAGTTGAAACCTATTACATTAGACATTTATAAGAGGCTATCTTTTATTATTACTCAAACCAAACTTATTTGAGTGGTCAAGAATGCAGTTTTATAGGATCAGCCCATAAAATCAGAGCAGAAAATCTAACCACTCCTGTACAGATATTCAAGAATTTAACAATTTTCATTGGATGAAAATTTTCATTGTCATCAACAGGGTTTGATGATGATAGACCGGCATTAAAACCGGTACTGAATAGTTTTTTTGTGATGATAAAGCATGTGAAGATATAAATGTGATCCCCTAACCATAAAAGGCTGTTGCTTAAATCTGGGAAACTGTGGCTTGAATAAGAAATTCTTCCTCTCAGAACTGCTAGAACCTCGTGAACCTCCTTCCTTTTGCAATACTATGTCTTCCACTCACACAAAATTGTCCACATTGAAAAAAAAAAAGTTGGCCAGTCAAATCACACTTTACAAAATGTTTTTCATAGTCTGCCCAGAAAGTCCACATTGTGGTCAATGTATCTTAGGTTCAGTTTGAATAACCTTTGAAGTTCAGATATCATAAATCTAAAAGCAGCTATAAAATTCTACGATATTAAGCTACCCTAGAAATTCCTGCTTAGACTGTGGCAGTCATTAAGGTCACATTCAGAAGTTCGCAGAGCTCTTGGGATTCAGCTCGAAAGGCAGGAATGTGAGCGTCATTTAAAGTCAACTCATCAGCCTGGGGATATAGCTCAGTGGAATAAGCGCTTGCCTAGCAAGCGCAGGGTTCTGAGTTCAATCCCCAGTACCGCAGAAATAAACAAATAAATAAATAAATAAAGTCGACTCATCCTTAGACACTGCTACATATGGCCATAGTTATTCATTTTTATAATGAGTATTTATATATCTAGTCAGGAAATATCTCTGGTGAACAAATGAAGACATCAATTTAATTAGGATTATTTGCAGTTTACTGAAGGTATTGTAGTAAGGAGGGCATATTATGCATACTAAAACCTAGAACATATTTTATTGGGAACAACCCAACTCTCAGGCTTTCCAGATTTAATTACTCTTTACCTAATCATTTCCAACAAGTGCAATGAAACTATAGTCAAGAGATGAAAGCTAATTGCAGCAATTGGAAGTGTTTATAAGTTTTTGAAACACGACGGGGAAAGCTATCTATTTTACAGACAGTTAACAGAGGTTTAATGATTTCTGAGATATTAAAAGGGAATGTCTCTACCTTTACCTTGAGTTTTCCCCCAAGAATTTCAAAAGGGCCCTAGAAATGCAGCATAGGTGAAATGGGGCCAGCGCTAACACAGTGGCCAGTGCTAACTCATGGCAGTATTTGGGTGGGATGGATGTCTACCACTTATTATCTACACTGGCATTTTATCTAGCCTGGTTATTCTTCTCTTTTTCATCTCTTCACAATTAGTTTTTGCTACTTTTATCCTCTAGAAATTCTCACTGCGCCCCATTTTAAGATTCCATTCATATGAATAGTTCTTTCCTAATATCGTGCAATGACTGAGTCTAATGTTCAAAATTGGGGGAAAGTTTTGTGATTAAGGTAGTTGTCACTTTCCTTTCCTCATTCACTCCATTTGTTGAAAATAATTCCAGTGGATTCTCTTCTCCATTCTCTACTAAAATTGCTCATTTTAAAACCACAACTCTGGATTTTAAGGTGTTTTAAACAGTTCAAACAGTACTGGTTCTTGTGGTGAGATATTTTTCAGGACCCTCAACAATGAGCCTTTGTCCTTGAGAAAGAGATAATGGTCAAGTATCGGGGTCTTAATCTTTGCTGGTTACATTTAGTTTTTCCTCCCACACCCACACACATTTCTTTTTTAACTACTCATGAGTAGAGTTTACATGGCTTCTATATGTTCTAGGTCAATTTGTATAAACAGTTGAAGAATGCATTTCTGGGTGGTCTGATTTTCAGCTTCTCTGAAAAATGCATGGCTGGTGATTTACTAAATAACTTTCTAAATAGTCATATTTCCATATGCAAAACCTTATACAATTATGTCACAAGGAGTCATCTATTCTCAAATTACCTTCTGGGATCTTCTATGAAGACAAAGGTCCTGGGGCTGGGGATATAGCTCAGTGGAATAAGTGCGTGCCTAGCAAGTGCAGGGTCCTGAGTTCGATCCCCAGTACCGCCAAAAAAAAAAAAAAAAAAAAAAAAAGAAGACAAAGGTCCTACCTTGGTTTGCAGGTTATGGCAATAGCCTCTTCTACCATAATGACAAGCCAGAGGTTTTTTGCTTGCATCCTAAAGTGGAGGCTATTGTGAAGATCTCAAAACTTGAGTGAAGAGTGTCTTCCAACTTAAATTCTACCAAAATGAAAAACTCAAGAGATCAGGCAGAGCAATGTAATCTCAATGCCTCCTTTGAAACATGGCTCACCGGTTCTGAGGAAAGCCTCTGAATATCTTTTCTTAAGCAAAATATCTAGTGACATGTTCACCATCTTGAAACTGGGAACTCTATTAGAACACAGCAAGTCTGCCCCAAACTGCTGTCATCTACCTCATCCTGGAGGCTGTCTTTCAGAGCAATAGACTGGGGACAGAAGACAAATTATGACAAAGAGTCCTTGACTACTTGGCCTTAAAAATTAATTCATTTTAGATGTGAGTTGTTTTCCTCTTCTTTATATTCACTTGAAATCCCTGCCATATACTTGACTATTAATGACAATGGAGTTTTTAAAACTCTAAATCTGAGAACAAATGACTACAATACAGACTTTATTAACTGAGAGAGAGAGAGAGAGAGGGAGAGAGAGAGATGAAGATAAAGACAGAGAGACAGAGACTTCTAAAACACATTTCTTTGCTCCTTAAGGCACCAATATTCTGTGAGCCTGGAATTTAATATTTTTTCTAAAGAAATACACTGTTCTTGGAAAATAATAGGAACAAATGATTTACTAATTGGCATTAAATATTGCCAAGATGTATTAATAGACTTTTAAGTAGTAGCCAGTTTCAAAAATGTTGATAATTGATTATAAAAGTTAATATCATTCATTGATGCTGCATCCAAATTTTTAATAAAATAAAACATGCAGAGATGGGAATGTTTGACTTTTTAAAAAAATGTAGTGTCATGTATTGATCTCATAATGAAGTTGTCAGATAAGATACAGGATATCTGGTAAAATATGGATTTCATAAAAGAAAACAAATACTTTTTATGATAAGTATGCAAAATTTGAAACAAATTATATAGTAACAAATTTTTCCTTCTTTGAAATTCAAATTTATCTGAATATATTTTTACTTTTGCAATTTAGAAACTCTACTTTGCTTTTTATAGCTTATATCTGGGTGTCCCCCCAAAGCTTCATGCACTAATAGGAGAGGGTTTTTGGAGGTGGCTCTATCTAGGGTGTGTAATACTGGGATTAAGGGTGTGTGGTACTAAATTAGTCCACTGACTGGAATTAGCACAGTTCTGGTATAGCTGAGTGGATTTACTGAAGACAGAAGCCCTACCCTGGGTGTGGCTGGCACCACCAAAAGGGTTGAATCCTGGATGTGTGGAAAAGGAAAATCCCCCCTGCTGCTGCTGCTTGCTGTTTGTTTGCTGTTTGCTGTTTGCTGCCTTCGTGTCACACCCATGAACTATTTCTCCTCTGCAGGCTCCTCTGCTGCCCTGCCCTGCCCCGCCCTGCCCCGAAGTCAGCCAACTATGAACTTTTAAACTTATACACACCGTGTACTGAAATAAACCTTTCCCACTTTAACTTTGAGTGTTAGATATTTTGTCTCAGTAATGAGAAAAGTAGCTAAGACATTGTTTATATTTATTCATCAGTTAAGAACTAGTCCCTGATCACTGCTGCAAGGTAGTCTGTCTGAGAGATGTTTTTCTGAACATGCCTGTCATAAAAATTTCCCATGTGGGACTTATGAAATATTTGTAGGACACTGCTCTGGATATTCTGATGTAGTAGGATAGCTGAGGTTAAGACGTATGTGTACATGGACTTACAGAGCCCTGCAGGGTACCTGACTGTCCAGCGTTCCCTTCCAGTCTATTCTCCTTTAGTTCTTTCCAAGTCATGGGTTTTCTTGATGTAACATCTCATCACTTTCTATCAGTCAAGAGCCCCTAATCTGCACACCAGGGGAAACCCTATTATGTTTAGTTAACTCAAACCATAGGGTCCATGGAACCGCATGTAACTCAAGAGCAAAGAGAGTCCAATCTGATGCCTTTGATCTCTGAATATCTTTACTAAATTGAAGGACACTTTCTCTCCGTAATCAGTTCCATTTACTGTATTACTCTTGTCGTTGTTACCATTAGTAGAGATAGTCCCCTACTTATGGCAACTGGACTCAAGATTTGTTTCGGTTGTACAATGGAACACAGCAATGTACATCTAGGATAATCTGCACTTCAAATTTTGATTTTTCAAAAGGTATTGGAGAGCATATACTGTACCATACTTATTCTCTTACAGTGTGGACAGCAGAAGCAAGACTGAGCTCCTGGTCAACAAGACCACCATGGGGGTGGGGTGCAGCAGCTAATAAGCTACTGTGGACTGTGATGTTAAGCTACAGTGGTCGGTAAATTAGGTGTGCTCAGTGCATTTCTCACATATATTTTCAATTTATGATGGGTTTCTCACAGTGTAAACCTGCTAGGATGAAGGAAATCTGTATTTTATTTCTGGTATCAGACAATGTGAAATCATCTAATTCAGAGTTTAAAGTGCAACCATATAAATTGTGTGATGGTTGGAGTGCTCAATGATACTTAGGGGATTAATGTTATAAAAATTATGATGAAATTCTACATTTGGAAAAGGAGGAAGAAGAAAAATTTAGTTTATAATGGTTCATATAAAAAGCTTCCATAATTTGTATTTTCCAGGTGTTCTATGCTGTAATTCATATGTTTAGCTATTTCCTAAATATATGAATTAAATCAACAGGGTGACTGAATCCACATATGAATTCATAAAGCCTATATTTTATGGATGAATACTGATTTTCAGTTTAATAATGTCAGAATATATGGAGAGCTTACTTCAAATTAAGTTTTCTTAAAAATGAATGTGTTAATTCACTTTCTCACCAAGAGTGTGTTAATAGTTCTTTCTCCACAATGTGTGCAATGGCTCCAGAGCTTTAGCTCATTTTTAATTGCTTCCTGTTCTTCTTTGCTATTCAGCTGAGTTCCTTATATCTTCTGGATATTAACCCCTCATAAGATGTATATTTTGCAACTATATTCTCTCATTCTGCAGATTCGTGTTTTCCTTGCTCTTTCCTTTGATATGCAGAAGCTTTTTAATTTGATGTAATCTTATTTGTCAATGTTTATATGGTAGCATATGCCTTTAGCACCATATCTCCAAAATCATTGTCTAGTCAATGCCTTGAACTATTTCTCTTATGTGTTTTTCTAGTGGTTTAAAAGAGCCAAATCTATAATCTATTTGGAGTTGATACTGTAACAGGTGAAAACTGAGGTCTAGTTTTATACAATTTTCCCGAATCCTGTTAAGTGCAACTATATGGATAGACCTGGAGGATAATGTTAGAAGAAATAAATAAGGCACAGTAAGACAAATACCACATAGTTTGAACCTTAAAAAGCTGATCTCAGAGAAGTAGGGAGTAGAATATTGGCCTTCAGAGATTGGAGAAAGTATGGGCTGGGGAGAGAATAAGGTTAGTCAATTGATACAATGTTATTTTTTCATAGGAAAAATACATTCTGACTTTCTGTAGGATAGTGGGATGAGTATGATTAACTCTGATGAATTATACATCTCAAAAGAATTAAAAGGGAGGGGTTCACCATAAGAAAATTATAATAATTTAAGGTGATGGATATGACAATTACACTGAATTGATCACTTTATTTGATGTTTATAAGAATCAAAACATCCCATTTTTTTTGTTTTTTTTAATTTATTTTTTTATTTAAAAAAAATAAAAGTACAAAAACATATTGACAAACGGACACCAATTAGCATAAAAATTAGTACAATCACAACTAATCTATAGACAAGGTGATATGGTCTCAACAGTGGTTATTGCTTTATCCATTGATATCTTTGAAGTGTAAGTATATGAACCCATATACAGACATGCAAATTTAGTTAGACAATTAATCCTCTCAACAACAGAAAAAACACAAAAACCAAAAATCCAAAGACAAAAAGCAAAACAGGCAAACAACAACAACAGCAACAACAACAACAACAACAAAAAACACCAATAGTTGCTGCTTTACATATTGATTTCTTCGAAGTGTGTGTTCAGGATAACACATACAGACATACAAGATTGATCAAATAACCCGTCATCGATTATTGCTTAGCATTAAGTGATATAATACAATAGTAGAACCATGTTAGCCCTCCTGCATATATGTATATTCATATATACATATTTGTGTACAAATACTGTATCTTAAGCAAAAATTAATTTTAAAAATGAGTGTAGTTTGAGAGGCAAGTGATTCCTGTAGAGGAATCATCGAAGAAACTTAATTCATTTTTTTTAAGTAATGACAAAAGATTTTATGGTAGTTACAGAAAGAGTGAGAGGATGAAATTCAGTCGCATTTGACATGAAAATTACATGCCATCAAAGAGACACCAGGATATATATTTTAATCCCATGTTTTTATTTGTACCAGCTTTTCCTTGTGTTTCTCCATAGGAAAGAAAAGGACATTAATCTTTAAGTAACAAGTCTTGTCAAGTTATTAATTTGTCAAACCAATTTAGACACCATATTTCATGTTAGTACTGTATTATTTATTCCTAGTAGAGTAACTGTGTTAATATTGTTAATTTATAAATCCTTAGGCATAACAGAGTATGTGAAAACATGGGAGTTTTTATTTAAAGCTAAAGCTCAAATCTCTTTTCCATAAAATATTTTCACATGTATATAATGAATGCAATAATAAATGTAAAATATTTAGGGTAAATCACAGGCATATACTAAGAACTTAAATGTTAAATGCTGTAGTTGTTATTTTTATTGTTTACATGAACAACTTTCTGATATAAATTCCAAAAAAAACCACATACAGGCAGAGCGTATGACTAAAATTTCCCTTTATCCTTTGGGAAGTTGAATGCGAGCAGTTTACCTTTAAAAACTCTGAAAAAAATTGGGGAGCCATCTTTTTTGGAGTGATTTTGGTTTATGGAATATTTTGATTTTTCTATTAGTATGTAATTTTTTACTTGCATGCTTATCCCTTTCCAAGTATTCTGGTAGAGAAAGAAGAGACCCGAAGTAGTCTAGATTATTGCTTTTGAATCAGCATTTATGTTGCAGAAGAGATACTTTAGCTATTGTTAACTTTCATTTAAAGTGATCTGTGAATTTAGCCTATTGTGAAAACAATAATACAGAAAAGAAGAAACAGTTACCAGACATTCAACTTTTAAAATAATTTTTTTTTTCGGATTTTGTTGAGTTGGGGAAGGAACCAGGGTCTTTGCCTGCGAGACAAGTGATGTAGCACTGTGCTATAACTCCAGCCTACTTTAAATATCTTTAACAACAAATAATACTTTAATGTTTAGACTCACATTTTTGCACTAGTGTGGACCGAACCCAAGAAAACCCTGCACTGTGCTATATCTTTGCCCATTGAAAATTTATCTCAAGACGGTGTCTCATTAATTTGTGCAGGTAGAACTCAAAACGTTGCGAACCTCCTGTCTCAGTCTTCCCCGGTGCTGGGATCACAGGAATGTGCTGTTGTTCCAGGCTCGCTAACATTTCTAGAAATGGGTAGTCATGTGATTGGGAACGGTTCTCCCTTTGCTGCTGCCTGATGAAATTGATAACTTGATCGACAGAGAACAAACAGCGTAACTGTCACACGCGTGGAACTCATCTATGGTGTGTCTACTTCCCTGATGTACATGCTGCTTTCTCAGTACCCTTTACCTCCAGTTACTCCATCAGTTCCGTCAGTGGCAGTGATCTAAATAGTATTGCAAATCAATCCTAACTGTTAAGCCCCAGTATTTTTTAATTAGTCCTACTCCTAGTTAACTACAAATATTATTTAATGTTTCATAATTTTGTCTGAGCTGAAAATAATTACTACTTGGTCTATTTACATTAAAATGGTCCTCATGCCAGTAAATGGAATATATGAGTAGACCTAATCAGATTTCAAAATTCTTGCACAGTTTTGAAAGTCATTTTCGCTTGGTTTCCATGATGTGTTCTGTTCTCGCCACCTTCCTTGTGATTTTTCTCTTTGTTGCTATTGTTTTCTCTATTGTTCTGTCTTAATATTTCTGTGGGTTGTTTGGATTCCATTCCTTTTTGTTCTTGTGTGCACAATCTTCCATGAATACACAGGTATTGATGAGCTCCTCTGAGTTTCCTGAGCTGCCAGCAGCACTGGAAATCCTTACTTGCACACTCACATACCTCACAGAGGATGTTTTGTGATGCCTTATTTCCTGAACCTCTCCTCCTTTCTCCTCCCTTATTTAATCTTGTAGTGAGTATCTTTCTATTCAGGTGATATCTTCCTGTTTCCCAGCATTTTCCTCTGCCCAGGTTGGTAGCAGATGGATATTGTGATGAAAAAAAGTGGGGTGATTCTTCTAAAGGGGCGCATCTATGCTGCGTGTGAGTGGTAGGAAAGGTGTCCTGACACAAATAACCCAGAGAGCAGTAGTGAAATCGCTGAGGAAAGTGAGTAGCCCGATTGGGCGTGTTGATTACCCATTTGAATTTTGTGTTCCTGAATTTAAATTGAAGTCACTAAGTGGGTAAGTGATGCTTCTCTCTCTCGCACCAGCAGCTTCGGTACAAACATTGACAGTGTTTATGTTCGGTGGAGATTCAGTTTGTACAGTGGCACTTGTGTTCATGGTCTTAATTTGTTTTATGATTTGAGGGAAGATGACTGAGTTTGTGTTTGTGTGGAGAAGATGGCCATAGCTGTGTTTGTCCCCCAGTGTGAAGTTTGAGCACAAAAGAAAAATTTTGTCAAACACTTTTCTTTGAGAATGGAATTGTTTGTAAACAGAAGCATTTGTGAACCAAGGCGTTACTGTAGTGATGTTTTTTGCTTCTTGAAAAATACTCCATCATGTGAATACGATGGAGCTTTTAAGTCAAAACTCTCTCCATTTCAGCCAGCGGAGAAAGTCTTAAAACTTGTAAAATCTACTAGGGTAACTCCATGTCCCACAACGATGAACAGAAAATTATTGCCAGTAGAATGAGTCATTTGTGAGTGGTTGAAATAGTAGGTCTCTTGTCTCCTGAGGTTATTGATTTTGAAGATAAGTCTAGAATTAGGGGGAGTTATTGTCACTGTCTCTGCATAATGTTACAGTGTCTTTGTTCTGTGGTCATACAGAGGAAAATAGAATAAAGAGAATGCTGCTTATTGGTTATTTTTAAATTCCTAGACTGAGCTGCTTTAGACTTTCAGGCTTCCAATTTAAGGAAGAACAAAAAGTTCTCATTTTATTTTCGTAAATTGTAGTGCATTCCTGCCATTTGTGGCAAAAAAATTTCTGTCTAAAAGTTCAATTTGAGTGACTTTTGAGGAAACAAAGGGCAAGGGAGTTGCAAGTGTATTGCAAAGGGGCAACTTTTAATGAGGAGCTATATGCAGAAAATGAAAGAAAAAAGAAGTGATAGATTTTGAGAAAGTCAATGTATCAGAAGTGTTAATGATGTGGAAATACTGCTCCCAGACAAGAAAAAGTGGCAGTGTTGGAGAGAACGTGCTTAAAATGAGTTAGGGGAGATAGCGCAAAGATTGGGGGCAATAAGGCTACAGGTATAATCATGCCAGGGCAAGGTCAGGTGGATTAAGGTGAGGAGTTCGAGGCCCTGAGTGGCCAGATGTAGGATAATCTTGAAAAGGTTTTGAGCCTAGCCACAACTGTACATGCATGGGAAACCTGACTACACCTTTAATAAACTTTTACCATAGTTTGAATTTTGAAAATGATTTGTAAGAGGAAGGCATCAAAATGATTTGGAAGTGGTAGCTGCAGACAAGGAAGATCTTGAATTATGCTCTGTAAAGTAGAGGAAGCAGACTCCATGCACATGGGATTCAGTTAATGTAAGAGACAGTGGCACTGATTAAAGATTGACTAAAGGAGGAGTTTATAAATCAGACAAAAGAATGTCTGCAGGATAGAGTGGTGCAGGGTAAGAGCAGGAAGAAATCAGGCATGGAGTCAGATGAAGGATGTGTGTGCCTGGTGTGGGGATGACCATTCTTTTTCCTGACTTTTTGAGACAAGGTTTCCTTATGTAGTTCAGGCTGGCCTTGACCTCGCTGCATAGCCCAGGCTGGTCCCGAGTTCCTGGTGATCCTCTTGTCTCAGCCTCCTGAGAACTGGAATGGCAGGTGTGCATCACCATGCCTGGTGAGGATAAAGATCCTGATAATAATTGAAAGCCAGAGAGTCCTTATCCTTTGGGTAAGACTAATGTCTGCCAGGAGTGTGGGACAGTTTACAATTAGCTCTGCTCTGTTATAGGATAAACATACTCCCCCTGCAGCCTGCTGTGACCTGGGAGACATGCAGCCAAGATGCCAAAATGCTGCTGACCTGTGGGAGGAGACCCTACACAGTGGTTCCCCATCACTGCCTTATGGTGCGGTCATGCTAGCTCATAATGGTCCAGGTCTAGCAGGACATGTGGCTTTGTTATCACCGAGGCCCTTTCCCCTCATTTCTTGTCATTTCCTAACCCTACTCAGCAAATCTTAGTTCCTCTAGATTTCTCTATGGCCTCTGATCTATGTATATATTTTTCTTCTGCTTGGAAATGCCCTTTGCTTTCGTTGCAGTCATTCCGGTTTTCTCTGACACTCGGTTATCGTTCATGATTCAACAGGGGCCTCACATGCTCAAGGAAGCCTCTTCCATTCCCAAGTGCTGAGTTAGTACGCTCTGCTCCAGGTACCCCAGGATGTCTTTTATTCCTAGCAGAGTACTCAGTACTGGATATGATCTTGAACTTCTAATTCAGCTCTTTAATGGAAGGCCAGGTGACTTGGGTTACTAGCCTTTAAGAAAAAAGGCCAGTAATAGCTATTTAATATGTGTTGGTACCATGGATGAATTGAACTGATTAACAGGCTGTGACACAAGTGGTATTTTTGCCTGACTCTTTCTGGTGACTCACTACTTCGATGTCATTCATGTATTTTTTGCTGAACCATAAATAGTGACTGATACGTCTGAAGATTATGCCCTCGAATAGATGTAAGAATATAACTGAAGAAAGAATATAACTGAAACATCAAGGAACATGTTTTTTGAGTATTTGGAGTGATTACAAACAATTTCCTTGACATAAAATCTCTGCTAGAAAATATCCGATTCAGAGCTCTCTTTGTTCTCCAACATATAAGTATTCTGTAATTGCTCAGTGATTTTCTTTGTAATCAGTTTTTGTTCTAATAGAACCAGAACAATTTGCAGGAATATAAAATTATAGCCAATTTCCACATATATAAGTAGAGTGAGTCCAGGAATAGGAAAATAAAAATACATATTTTGATTTTACCAAGTGACATCCTCATTGTCTACCTACTTAATATAATGGGTCTCCACATCTAAAAAAGATTTTCAAGGAATTTGAAATTGAAAAGTAGAAGTCTGAAATTCTACCTTAAATTGCCTTATGCCTATTTCTGAAGTGTTTCTGAATTTGTGAAAACCACTCCACCTTCTATGTTCTGGGCTAAGTTGACATGTGTAATAAATTCGCTTTCAATATTTGAACATAAATCTATAACCCATCTGGAGTTTATTTTGGTTTATGTCACAAGGTAGGAATCAATGTTATTCTTTTCTCCAAATGGTTAGCCAGTTGTATCAACACCTTTTCTTGAATAATTCATATCATTCCACTAGTTTAAAATGCCACCTTTATGATATACTGAAATGGCTGATTTAATTAGGTTTTTCTGCTAGTCTTTCTATTCAATACTCCTGTTCTTTCCAGTCTTGTAGTGGTTCACATTCCAACTCTGCTTCCTGCTGTATTTGTGACTTTGGGGGATATTTCTTTGAACCTCAGTTTACTTATTACCAAAAGGAGATGCAAATAAACTGAGAGTAGCAATATCTTTCTTTGTAGAAGTACTGAGTATTAAGTAAATCAATACATGTAACTACAACATACATGGTATACACTAAGTATTCAATGAACCAATAAATGCATAATCTAGGTCAATATTTGGTGGGAAATATTCACTCGATTACATTTTATCTTAAAGTTCAGTTTTTCCTATTGTTTCATTTCTATATTAACATGTGAATTTAAGAGTCATTTGTCAAGTTTCCAAAAGATTTTTTTCTAAAGATTTTGTTAGAGTTTATCAAGCCTGTACATAAATTGGGTGAAAGTTTGGGTTCCTTAGAAACAGAATTTTTTAAAAATTTTCTGCCTCTCAGTAAAATTAGAAAAGCCTTTTTTAAATTTTTCAGGGCATTTACTCAGAGGAATAGAATAAATTTTTTACTATCCTTGTAAACATAAGCTGTTGTTAAACCTTACTTCCAAGCAATCACTGCTGATACTGTAGATTGAAAAGGCATTGGTTTCTGAATATGCATTTTGTAATGTGCCACTTTCTTGAACTTTTTGAACCTAAGGAGTTTCTACTTGAATTGCTGGATCCTCAGGTGGACTAGTTTACACATAGATATTGTTCCTGTTCCATGTTACAACATAAAACTTCAACTTTACACTGTTTTCATATATATTTTTGGATATGTATATGTGCATATACATGCACAGATTTTGGTAAATATATGCAGAGTGTACTAGTATGTTTCATTTTATTCTTTTCAACTCATTGCTTTGCCTAAATCTTGAAAAATAAAATGCAGAATCACATAGCATATGTCAGACACTGCTCTGCAACTTATAGCCAAGCAACTATTTGATTTTAACTGTAGTCCTCTTTCTCTACTGCTTTTCAGATTGAGTTTCTATTGAAAACATATACCAAGACAATGCAGTTAGATCCTTATGAAAATATATTCACATAATAGTTTCCAATTATACTGAATCATATTTGAAAAATTTGTCAAATTCAGCTCTGGCATAAGCTAACATTATATCATTTACTTCAAGAATTGTTTTAGTATTTGATTAATGGCATATGTTTAACATGTGATATAATTTTTTGAATGCTAAATTACCTTGTGCTTTTATTAGTCAAGTTGATTTAGTGGCTTAGGAGACAGCTTTCAGTAAAAAAAAAAAAAAACTGCCCCCTAATTTTTCCTGCCTTCGAACAACCCTCTAGTTTCTTCTGGTGCTTGGTTTTTTTTTTTCTTTTTTAAAACTTTTTTGCTTAGCATTTTGGAGGCTGCCTTTTCGTAGTTTCTTCCAAAGTTGTCATGATCCTTTCACATCAGCCCCAAGTTAAAGGGAGAAACCGTGAAAAGGCGGGCTCCAAAGTGATAAGCAGTTTGCCTCATTCACACCACTGACTCTTGTTGACTCTTACAGTAGCTATTATGCTAGGTGCCGAGAGACAGTTGACAACGGGAAAGGAAAGCAATCTTGCTTTCATGAGATTCGAGGTCCCTTTTAAGAATTATATAAACCTTTGAACTGTAAAAGTATAATTATGTTACTTGCTGTAGGAAGTAACTGGTGGACTTGGAAGCTAGAGAAAGATTACCAGACAGAATGGATCTTCTGCTGACATTGAAAACTGAGCAGAGATGACCTGGGAAAACTCAGGAGAAGAACCTTGTAGATGGGGGACTATGATGCTCAGTGGCCCTGACGTGTGATGAGACTGTTTACGTGGAGAACTGTGGAAAATTCAATGTGGCTTCACTACAGAAACAACAGAGAGGAGTTGAAATCAACTGGGGAGGGAAGATGGGTGCATTCTTCTCTCAAATCACTTGTTTTCTACTCTAAGTGCTATCAAGGCCCATGGGTGCTTCATGTAGATGCTGTGATGGACTGAACTTACCAGCCCTGGAGTATCTGCTGCTTACTCCATTGATCCCCTCACTTCTGGAGACATAGCAGAGACTCAAAGAGACAAAAAGTCCGGTCCTTGTGCTCCTTAAAGTAGGCTGCAGTTTTCAATAGATCAGAAAAGGCCTCACAGAGGATGTGACTTGAGAGCAAGAATCTAAAGAACCATGAGATCCTGGGAGACAGTGACAGATGCAAAAGACTGGTGAGTGCAAGGAGAGCAGAAGGAGCAACTGTCTGTGTGTATTTAACCTACTGCAGCTGAAGCGGGGAGCACAGATAAGTCCCAGAGATCGCAGAGAGTGGGAGAATAAGAGATTAAGCTTTGAAAAAGGCAAAGTTTTATGGCTGGATTGAGAACGAACTGGTTCCAAATGTGAGTGGAAACACATGTACACACACACCCAACACACACTCACACGTGCACACGTATGTGCAAACACACACACATATGCACACACATGCTGTTTGACAAAATCCAAGGGAAAATGGAAACTAAGAGAAGGTAGTAATTTGATCTTTGAATCTGCTGGGGGGTACAGATAAACACTTTGACATATTATTTTGACTTTAAGGGCTTGAGAGTTACTAAATCCTTGCTTGTTAAAATATGAAAAGAGGGGATACGGCTCAGTGGCACAAGAACCTGCCTGGCAAGCGCAATGTCCTGAGTTCAATTTCCGGTATCAAGACAAAACAAAAACAAACAAATAAAATATGGAAAGAATAAAATGTTAAAAGAGCACCTGAAAGAGGTAGTTCAATTTGGAAGTACGTGGGGACTATGAAGACAACAGACAACATTTCTCCAATAATCGTGAATGGTATTAATTTGTTTACTGTTGTAGTTCTAAATGTTGTTCTCCAGTATCAACTACTCTCTTTAACTAATGGTACTGCCTAAGAATAAGAGGAAATACCTTTTTCTTGGTGTTAATTTAGTTTTGAGTTCTCAGTGATTCACTACCTCGACCTCACACTACTAAAGATAAATGAAATCCCTTCCTAGCATACTTTTCCAAGGCATGCCAATTTATAGAAAGTCTAAATCTTACAGCTAATTTTAAGTACCTGAGTGGAATTAATCAACCATTAATCTCTTTCTCACTTTTCAGTTATTTATCAAGTTTATGCAAGAGACAAGGAAAAATCATACAAATATCATTTAGAACAATTATCATTAATTAGTAACACTTATCCAGAGGGATTTTTAACTTGTTCACCTCTGAAGGATTATTCTAGTGTTAGAGTAAAATAAAAATATTTGTAATGATGCTGAATCTTCCAGCCTGGAAACTTATAAGTCAGTTAGCTTGGAACCTGGAGCAGTAAGGTAACAGGCTGCATGCCACAGTCTAAACAGCACTAGCAAAGCTAGAGGACTAAACTTTCTAGGAAAATCACATCCAATTCATTTTCCATAATTTTTAATTTTTGATGTGATCAATGACTCATTCTTTTGTATTCTGTCTCTCTTCATGGAGTTGTTAGCATACACTTACAATGTCTGTGTTATGTCAAATTAGCCTGATCTTCTATCATACTTTTAGAACTTTCAAAATAGTGTCTGGGCCTTAGATTCTGAAATACACACTGAGTATCATATATCGAGTTAGTAAGTCCTGGCCAATAGTGATATGTCAAATATAGTCAACCCTGGGGTTCTTCAGTTGCACAAACAAATATGAACACCAGGAAATTTGGGGGTGACCTTTCACATCTAACAGTTTCAAGGTGACTTTTGTTTTTATAATTTTTTTCCATGGTGATCAGTACCCTTTAAGGAAAAAGAATGAGAAATCATTCTGGATTCCGTGAAGAGCTAAATAATACTTTTGTTCATTATTCGAGAAAATGTGGAAAGTGGAAGCAATTTTGGCAATAGCTGTTATACTTACTACTTGCGAAAGCACATGTGACAGTACAAATAAGGCCCTAGGAGTCACCAACTTCATGAGTTTAAATCCCAGTGGTGCTGTATGCGTTCAAGGCATGACTTGCTCACCATTTCATTCTCAACAAGGACCAACTTCAAACAGAGCAGCACCTTAATAGAGGACATTTGTTCTTTTCTGTAAGAAATGATTTACCATCGCTGTCAAGTTAATTGTAGTACAGATAAATTTAACTTTATGATTTATTGCCTAAGAAATTTTCTTTGGTATTGTAAAGGTTGTGTTTAAAAAGTGAGGGGGGATTGGAGAGGTCTTTGATATATTGCCTGCAATTTTGGCAGTATGAGCTGAGTATTAATTTCTTGGTTTCTTTGAAGAACATTTAAATGTGTTAATTCCTTGGAAAAAAACCTTCGAAAGAGCTCTTATTTAGCTGTGTTTTTTTTCTTATTCTAGTACCATTCTATAAAGTTCTCATTTCTGTCCCTAAAGTGGTACATCTTCAGAAATTATCTGATTAAAAATACCACTAATAAAGTTTCATTAAATTTTAATTGCTATGACTAGTGAAACATATATCTGCCCTACTATGGAAATTTTACCATGTAATAATAGTCTGGTTTAAGGTCAGTCACTTGAATCTTTTCTAAGACTGTATACAATAGAAACTAATTTGTTTTCTGAGGGATCCATATTCTACCTTGTAGCTAAACAAGTAAATTTTGTGTCTTGTCATAGATACCTTACCATTTTATGATTGTTGTGTAGTAAGAATCATATAAAACCATTAAATTGTTGTTTAGTAAGAATCTTATAAAATCATTAGCTTTTTCTTTGAGTTTAAAATTCAACACATATTTACTATATAAAACTTGAAATACAAATAATCGAAATACATTTCCCACTACTATAGAAGCAAAAATTTTGGTTACGTTTTTAGTATTGTATATTGGAAAAGTACTTCATAGACATGCATATAAAGTTAAGAATATGCATGTACCACTTTGTGTTACAGAGATATACTGAAAATAGCTATTTAATATGCCAACACTCAACTCGGTTAATACCAATTTTTCTATTACGAGCTATTTAAGATTTTCCTTAAATCTTATTTTTTCATTTGTTATGATATGTAATATATACAAACAATCTGGCATAGTTATAATTATAAAAATGCTACTAGAATAAATGGTAGAGTTGATACTAGCTGGCTTAAAAATAAAACAGTATGGACTTTTCTCCAATTGAAATTTCCTCAACCCCTCTGGATCACTGAAACCCTTTTTATCTTTCCATTGATTTCTTTATAGTTTAAAATGTTAACTGATTCCTAAATAAGTCATTTCTTTATTTTTGCATGTTTTTGAACTTCATTATATATATAAAATCAGATTATATATATTCTTTTTCACCTGCTTACTTTTTTCACAAAACAATAGGCTTAGGTGATTCCTTTGGATTCATATGTATAATGATAGTTGATTTATTTTAATGGTTATGTATTATTTTATTGTTCAAGCACAATTTATGTTTACTTGCTCCTTTTGCAGAGTAATTGAGTGTTTTCTTTCTCTTTTTTGCCATTATGAATAATGTTGTGAGCCTGTCACAACTGTCTCCTGGTACATGTGTGTTGTGTTTCTCCTGGGTAAATGTCAGTGGTGAAACTACTGAATCACCACGTGGTGAAATTTGCAACATTGTTTTACCATGCAGCATTTCATGAAGTGCTTGTATCGATTCATACTGTTGTCAGTTAGGGATGAGTTTCTGTTACTCCACATTCTTGTTCATAATAATTTCTTTACTACTCTTTAGCTTTTAGTGGGCTGGCAGAGGTAAGAAATTATAGCACGCTAGCTTTAACTTGCTTTTCTCTCATTTAATGAGAAGAAATGAGTGTCTTTTCATATGTTGCTGGTTCCTTATTTTCCTCTTTTGCTTTGTATTTTGCTCATCTTTTTATCTTCTTTCCCTTATTGAGTTTGAGAATTCACCCTACCAGCGTTCACAGCACATTTTCATCCATTCGTTATACGTGCTGTGAGTATTAACCTACGATTTGTCTTGTCACTTGATGCTATCACCCAAACAAAGGCTTTTTTATTGTTACCTAGTAATACCTGAATTTTTCCTTTCCAACGTTTGTGTGTGTTGGTTATGTAACCTGCATTATCACAGGAACTCTTATTTAAATTTATCTGAAAGGTAAAAAGAGAGGAGGGAATCTAGCTCAGCAGCACAGTGCCTGCCTGGCAAGTGTGAAGTCTTTAGTTAGATTCCCGGTACCAAAATAAATAAACACATAAATAAATAATAATAAATAAATAAATAATAAAAATAAATTAATTAATGAATAAATAAATAAATAATAAAAAGAGCAACAAAGGAGCATCCAGAAGGGGGAGTTTGTATGGACCATCAAGAAGGCTGGTACAGCGCAGCAAAGTCAGCCAACAGAAAGACTGCATTAGAAGATCAGCCCAGAGAACATACCAGTGGCACATGGGGAGAGTCTCCCAGGCCGTTGTAAAGCGTTGACCTTCACTATAAATACCAGCAGAAACTATACGAAGTTGCAAAACAAGAAAAGTGACATAATCAAAATGTGCTTTAGCTGAGCACTCTCGCTTCTGTCCTGAGAATAGATTGTAAGGTCCAGAGAGGAACCAGAGGGATCATTTAGGGTACTATTATAAAAAAGTTTCATGAACAGAACAAACAAATAAAAACATGTAACATGCCCAAACAGATGCATGGAAGAATAGAAGATCTGAAAAGCATCAGGTTCTCGTGTTAAATTAGCAGGTGAAAGTCTAAAAGGGAAAACTGGAGACAAAACTCAAATCCCGGCAGTTCAGACAATTTTACAGGAGTTTTCTAGCAAGTATCTGAAGAACATTTAATTTTATTCTTGGAGGATCTCTTCCAGAGACAAGAAAATGGGGCCGAGAGCCCAACTAATTTTATGATAGTAGTATAATATGCATGTTAAGGTAAGATAAGACAAGCAAAAGAAAATCTTTCATGAACTTAAATCCAAATTATGAATCAGTAATGAGTATAAAATATAATGCATTATAATAGACTTCTAAAACTTAACAGAAAATTTGAGCTACCGTATCACTCCAATTTTTTCTCCTATTAAATGTCAACTCTTCTCAAGTGATCCAGGCTTCTTACTGCCATTTTCTTCCAATAATGTTCAGTTCAATGTTTAGCCTAGGATAATCATCTTCGTCCAATCATGCATTATGCTTTCATTTTAAGAATATCAACATATGGATCTTTCTCAGATCTCTCTGGATAACCTTTTAAATTTAGTATCAGTCAGTGCTGGATTAGGAAAACAGAATCCACTCTGCGTATACCAGTGATGCAAGTATAATATTAGAGAGGGCCTTCTGCATTATAAGAAAAGCTAGGGGAAAGACTACAGGAAAGCAATTTGACAAGATTGGAAGAGTTCTGCTTCATATCAGCAGTCTTAGCCTGAAAGACCAGTGTATGGGAATTTTTGACGCTCAGACAGATGGTCAGAGCTCATGAAGTGGTCTGCAAACCATCACATTGGCCCAATCTGCCATGTCTAATGCCCACACATAGTGATAAGGCCTTCTTTTCTGCTTTTTTTTTTTTTTCTTTTTTTCCGGGACCGGGGATCGAACTCAGGGCCCTAGTGCTCAGCGGCAAGCACTTAGCCCACTGAGCTGTACCTCCAGCCCTCTTTTCTGCTTTTTCCCTCCAGCTCTTTTTCACTCTGTCAGGAAGAAACTCAACGTGGTACAATGAATGTGGAGAAAAGCTTTTGCAGCAGAATTCTCAGACTTAAACGTTAGCCATAGTGGTGGTAGAAGTTGGCCATCTAGCAGAATTTTCCTATTCCATACTCAGTCTTTTAATTCACATTTTATTGTTTTAACCACATTAACATTTGTATTTTATAAATTATACCTAGTAACAAAAACACTTGAAGTCATTTAAAAGTCCAGATTTACCCCCCTCATTTAGCTAACTCTTATTTCTTAGTGTTATCATGTATTTTATGATTTGTGTCTTAAAGGCTGATGGTCTCTGAAACATAATCTATAGAATTTCTGGAGGCTTGGTTTCCAGAGATTTATTTCTACCAGGTATTTATGGGCTGTTACCAACCAGGGATCACTTTAAATTAAATTCTCAGCTTGTACGTTTGAGAGCCATGTAGATAGTGTCAGTTTTGTGCTAAAACCTGTTTGAGAGCTAGACTCTGGTCACAGCCCCATAGTGGGCATTTTCTCCCTTCACTCAGAGCTGAGACCATAAGAAAATTTACTTACTGACTTTCTGGATTAAGTTTATTTATTCACTTATCTTTGAGATAGGATCTTACCATACTATCCAAGCTAGACTGGTACTTGGGGGCTCAAGAGATCCTGCCTGAACCTCAGCAGTAGCAGATCTATAGCTGTGTGCCACCACACCTGCTCTACTTACTTTTTATTCCCGGTTTACACTTGGACTGAGTCTATAGCACTTGGCTAATTCTCGTCTTTCCCCATCTTTTTCTTCATCCCCGTTTCTTCACTATGATTCAAGAGGTCAGTGGCTGCCAGTGTCACCTTAAAGTCTGACTGGGGATGGATTCTCTTCCAGCTCACTTACATGACCCTTAAAGACCTCAGGTTCTCCCTAGTTTCTGGCCAGAGGCAATCTTCGGTTTCTGGCTATGTGGACATTTCCATTGGGCAGCTCACCTCATGGCAGCTGGCTTATCAAGAAAGGGAGAGAAAGAGAGAGCGCAAGCAATGTGGAAGTCACACTGCTTTTTACCCCAACCTTAGAAATGGCATCTCGTTATATTTGCTGTGTTGTATTCACTAGACTCACATTGCTAAGATGAGTGAAGCGGTTATGTAAGAACCTGAACAGCGGGAGACAGAGATTATTAGGAGCCACTTTAAAAGTAACCACAGTATCGTATACTGAATATATCTTATTCTTATATTTTATTTTGGGCCTCATGCATCACTGTCTTCTCTAACCTCTGTAATAGAAATTACCCTCCCCCCATACCATTTTACCTCAGGTGTTACTCCAGCTGTCTTATTACTTCCAGTCTATTTCTATGTTGGATATTTGTACCCGTCCTGATTCTTTATAAAGCTCTAAACTCTATGAATACCTGTGATGTGTGCATCATTCCCCCTACCACAGTTTCCAAACCATAGCAGTTTATTTACTGTTAAGCATATGTTAGGCTCTTAATGAACATTTCTGAAGGTGTGGAGTTGAATTAGTACCTGACCCCCATTGTTACTCAGTTAACAGGCAGAAACGTCTGCTACTTGTTGATCTTAATGGCTGATTTTATTAAAAATTGCTCTTGTCTGTGTTATTTTGTTAGACTAGAACACAAATGGTTGAGGCTTAAATTCTCATTATTTAGTTTAAACAAACAGCCCTTGGTTTTTGTGCTTTTCTTTTTTTTTTTTTTTTCCCCTGTGTTCATTCTTGACCCCATGTAACAACTCTCCACACAACAGTCAGAGGGACCCTTCTAAATCCTAAATCATTAATTCATATCTCTCCAGTGGATTCGCTTCACATGTAGAATAAAATCCAAGGTCTTCATGGGGCCTAGAAGATGGTCTCTCAGCCTTTAATGCACATATCAATCACTAAGGAACCTGTTGCATACATATCTTGACCTGTAAATCGGAGGGCAGGCCTGGGACTTTGCATCCTGCTGGTCCACAGAGTGCTCTGAGAATAGTAATGGCCTTTATTTTTTTATTTTATTTTTTTATTTTATTTTAAAGACAAAAGAATGGAGACATATGAACCAGAAAAGCCATAAACAATACAGAAAATACAAAGTTATACAGAATATAGTAGGGAATTAGCACTGGATGTTGTATTACATAGTTATCTTCACATTAGTTAACACAAAAACATTAAAGGAAATACCAAATTATAGATAAGATAGTAGGGAATTTG
>PVLD010019766.1:0-35538 GCA_004027595.1 Dinomys branickii
CCCTCACCTCTCATCTCTCTCTCTCTCTCATACCTAGAGGTGCTCTACCACTGAACTACATCTTCATCCTCTTTTTTTCTGCTTTATTTTGAGACAGAATCTTCCTCAATTGCCCAAGCTGGCCCTGAACTTTCAATGCTCTGGCCCAGACTTCCAGAGTAGCTGGGCATATTTCAAACTCTTAATGGTATTGTTACCTATTGATAACTTTGTTAAAATAAAAGACAAGAGTAGGAAAGGCTGAATGGTATTTTTTTCTAATTTTGTCGTTTAGTGCACATTTACAAGCTAGCATTCTTTGTACAGAAGCATTTCCCTTCATCCTTCTTTTAATGTTTTCTAGAATTACTCTAAGGATGTGTATTTTTATTTATTCAATTAAATAAAATTTTTATTCTTTGTGATGTTCGATTTTGTCCACATATGGCCCCTAAGGTCATAACTTGAAGTTACTCTTTGTCCTTTTGCAATGCCCACTAATCTAGGGCATTTCCTTGCTTTCTAGCTTGGTCATGTATCATAGATATTCACTTTCTATTCTTCTTGTCATTCCTAAAATCAACTATTTTGCTAAGGAATGAGGAAAAGATATTTTGAAACCATAATCTAAATAGTCAGTGTGTTCAAAACTGCTGTAGCATAGTTTTTATTTATTTATTTTTTTGCTTTACAGATCCAGAAAACATTTACAATTTCTTTTATATATCTGATTTTTTTCACTTGCTTCTTTCTCCAAAAATATCCATAAACAATGTTCAAAATCCGAGTACTGACATTACTGCTAACAACAACCTAGTGAAGTTTTAGATTTCTACTTATATTTAACTTATACTCAAAGATGTGAACTAAGCAAAATGATCAATTTGACATAAAATGATCTTTTTCACCAATAATATAATTTAAAATTTTTTAACTTAGAGGCATCTGTTTCTATTTATTTTTAGTTGTTGTGGCTTTCTTTCTCTCTTTCTTTCTTTCGGCAGGATCTCACTATGTAGTGCAGGCTGGCCTTGAACTTGCTTACATCACCCTATATTCTTTTTCTGACACTCTCTCCTCATACTGTCACTTCTGCTGCTCATAATACTATAGAAATTTTATCTTTTGGATTGCCATTTGGTACCATCTCCTGGACTGTAATTTTGTGCTAACCTGGTTGTTTGTTTTGTGTCACTTTCTTTAGCTCAGCTAGCTTTTTATTAGTGTCTTATGTAACTCACTAATTATTTTGTTAAGTCCATTTTTAAAAATAAAATCTTGGAGCTCAGTAGGAGCTTTGTTGATTTGTTGTTTCCTTTTTTATTACTTTATATAACCATTTTGGCCTTTGATTTCCTTTTAAACAATGGAGGGGTTGGGAGTTTGGGGAGGCATTTTGTTGCCTTGTTTTATTATGTTTCATTTTTTTTTCCTTTGTGCTGAGGGTTGAGAGTTGATTGTAATTGAAAGACTTTGTTGGTACTGTGCAAATCTCTTTAGTTGGTGTCTACTTTCCTGTGGTGTTCTCTGGGCATGGCTTACTATAGGCCTTTGCCTCTTACCCAGGATTGGACCATCTCTTTTTTTTTTGTACTGGAAATCGAACTCAGGACCTTGTGCTCGCCAGGCAGCCATGCCACTGAGCTATATCCCCGGCCCCTGGATAGGACCATCTCAATTAATCTGGGGAGAGAAGGGTGCAGTGTAATTGGTCCAGTACCCAACCCAGTTTTCCAGAAATGAACCATAGTATTGTTGATGACACAAAGACAAACCAGACATTGGCATACAGCAAAAACCAATGATAACATCTATATAACCCTGGCAATAGCAATAAAATCAGTGACAATAGTAAAGTCAAACTGGATAATGACTGACCATAAGAACTAACAAAACTACCACTGTACCACCCTTAACATTGGAAAAGAGATTTTCCTTAATAATATGGACAAAAGACAAAAGATATTGACAGACAATAAATATCCATTAACTGTGACAACTATACCACCATCAGCAATAGGAAATAATTCAGCTATAATAGCACAAAGTCAGTTAACTATCTAAAGATTAATACATTATAGTGTGTTCACTGCATTCATTCCAACAGCTCCTATGTTTTATGCCCCTCTGTGTGCCCCCAGGTCACTCTTTCTTCCATCTATCTTTACAGCCTGTGGGTTTGTGAGCCCCTCCCTCTGCCCCAGAGCCCCTCTCTGTGCTCCAGAGCCCCTCTCTCTGTGCAGCCCAGGTTGTGGCAACCATTCAAGTTTAGGTGTATCTGCTTGTGTTGGCAGATGGGAAAAACAAACCAAACAGAGTTTTGTGCTGGATTTGGTCAATAGGCCAGGTGTTATGCTTTGTGTCTGGATGTCCCCCCAAAGCCTCAGGCAGCCATGGGATGGGCTTCTGGAGTTTATGATTAATCCATGGTCCAATGCGGGGTTATGGGTGTGATTGCTACACCTGCCCTGGGGCGGGTAGCTTGCGTACAGTGTAAGGGAGGGAAAGAGGCTGCTTGCCGCTGCTCCTCCCCTTTTGCTCTTGCTGCTTTTGCTGTCTTCCACCGCCATGAAATGTTGTCCTCTGCCATGTGCCACTCTGCCTTGGAGCCAACCGATTATGGACTGAAACCTTCACAAACTGTGAGCTAAATACACCTTTCCTTCGTTAATTTTGGGTATTGGGTATTTTGTCCCAGCAATGACAGAAAAGTAACCAAGACAGCCAGAGTAGACAGTGTCAGGCAGTTTGCTGCACTTAGCGCCAGTACTTTCAGATCTAGTCTTCTGAGAAAACACACATTAATTGCCTGGATGCTTACTGAGTAAATGTGGGACACTTTTGTCCTTCCCAGCCTGAGCTTAAACTTCTCAAGGAGTCTTTTTCTACCGTGTACCTTCTCTATAATGATTTCTTGCTGTGGCCATCTCCCATCCAGTTTGTACAGTAGGGTGACCCTTCACCCCTGATCTGTAGTTGTTCTGCAGTTGTTTTGTATTTCAGTCTTAATTATCCCCTTCCCAAATGGCTCATGATTAAACACTTTCAAACATGGTAGGCATTGCACTGGATTTCTTCTCCATCTCTCACCTATCATGTGCAAGGAGTTACTTGCAGGGTAAAAACCCACATTGCTCTTTGTAGTTTATAGTAACAGGGTTTTCTTGAGGCTTGTGCTTCTAGCCTGGTCCACTGGTTCTCCCTGGAGCTGTCAACCATCCCTGGGCTCACCTTGTGTTAGTGAAGACAGGGGCCCTCCTAGGAGCTGGGGTTAGCGTTCTAGACTCCTTTCTCTTCTGTGTCATGTTCAGTTTGTCTGTGTTTTCTAGTTTCCCTGTTGCCTCTTTCTTGCTTCTTTTTTTACTTGTCAAGTTGTGGCTTTCCAAGAGTCTTGAATCCAGGTCTGGCAGAGCCTGTGTTTTGCTGCCAGTCTTTCCTCTGCCATTCTTAACTCTATTTTTGTACTGTTTTACATTTATTGATTTAAGTATGTTCAACCATCTTGTAGCTCTGAAATGAAGCTAATTTGATCATTTTGTACAACTTTTAAATGTACTTTTGAATTAGATTTGCGATACTGTATCAAGGGTTTTTTTTCATCTCTGTTCATCAAGGATATTAGTATGTAATTTTCTTTTTTCTTGTGTACTTACAAGTTTTCATAGCAGGACAGTAATGAGTTTGGAAGGGTTTCTTCCCTTTCTATTTTATAGAATCGTCTTGTACCTGTTTTTCTTAAAACTAATAAAACTCAGAGGACTCTACTGGGCTAGAGAGATTGCTGGTGACCCCTCCCTTCATACAAAAGGCCTGAACAAGCCTGCAAAGCTGCCACCCATGCAGCTCTCAAAGGTCATGGGGTAGGGGGAAGGACAGCAAAAGGATGGAGAAATAAAAAAGACAGAAAATTGAGGTCAGGGGTAGCCCTCTCTTTGGCTGAGAGGAAAGGAACTGCTCAGCCACCTTAGAGCATTTACTTGTACTCTCAGGAGACTGAGGCCAATGTCATCCCCTCTGCCTAGCAACTTTGTATGGCTGCACTGAGCACCTTGACTTCTCTCAGCTGGAATGGCTTTGTTTTCATGGCTTGCTTCACATGTGTGATCAACCTCCAGCTTTAGCCGCTCCCTATAGTGTAAGAGCTCTTGTGACCCTGCCACTTCATCCACAGGACCTTGGCAAGCTGGAGAGATCAGAGATCACTGGTGACCCCTACCTTTATCCAAAAGACCCTGGTGGGCTAGAGAGATTGTGGATGACTCCTCCCTCCATCCAGAGGACCCAGGCAGGCTGGCAAGATTGCCAGTGACACAGTAGGGCCCCAGCTGGGGTGCGTATGATAGGAAGGTGGGACTAGCAGCCCGGAAAAGTTCAAAGCAGCAGTAACAATACAAGCAGACATTTGGTAAGGTAGGTGACTCAGCATAGTGCTTGAGCACAAAGACATGCAGAATAGAAGCAGGCAAGTAAGACCAATGCCACCTTTTTTTTTTTTCCTTTTTTCCTCCCCTAATGGGCTGGGGTGAACTCCAGTTGTATAAGACTAATCCCACCCTCAATTTCAGCAGCCAAGACCAGACTCATACCCAGCACAAATCCACCTGCAAACTTGACTAGAGTACATGCTTCTGGGATCTGACTTGGCTCAGCACAGAACTGTAGACACTAGAGGAATTTTACTACTTTTACCTTTCCCTGTCTGTTTGGTTTTCCTCTTTGTATAGGGCTGGGCTGTTGGGGTTTTGTTTGTTTTCTTTGTTTTCTCTATTCTATTTTGTCCTCTTTTGCTTTTCTTTCTGTATGTTTGTGTGTGTGTGTTCTTTTATCCTGTGTGCAGTTAGTTTGGTTTTCTGTTTTTTTCCTCTTTCTTGCATGACTTAGATCACTAAGTCTTTAATTTGGTTTGCTTCTACTTGTCCTCTTCCACCCTTTTGTCAACTACTTCACTTGGCTTTATGTTTACTTTCATGCAGATAAACATTATCTCTTATCCTTAGGGTTCATATCAATACTCTTAGGCCTTCTCTTCCAACCCTTCTCTCTTGTGTGCTACAATTACCTAAAACTTGGATGATCAACCTTTACCCTCCAGTTTTGCTTCTACTATATTTAACCTCATTAATCACTCCATCCTACCTCCTGTCCGTTTCAACCCCTCCCTCCACACACAACAGGATAAAATCTCTCTAATAAGTGGAAAATCATTACACACAACTTTCTGGTACGAGTTGGATTATATTTTATAACTGTAGAACTTGCTCCTGTGGTTAAAGGTATCAGGCTAATAGTTACCACAGTTTTTCAATCGCCAGACTGTGCTCGAGTATATTGTTATTGTTAACTATACTACTTTAACCAGGATGTCATCCCTGTTACAATCAGTTTTTCTTCCTATATGACAACACTGCAATTTTAAGGATCATAAGCTTTACCATAGTCCAATACCAAAGGAATGGGTGCTAAGTCAAATAGATAGCAAATTCACACTCTCAATATATTGAGAAGGTAACATTCTTGGATAGATATAAAGGCCAAGAGCCACCTACATCTAGAAGACATCCTGAGGAGCAGATATTTCTGGAGAAGACCTTGATACCAAGGATAAAACCTATCTAACATAAGAAATCTTCAAGCATCAACACAGAAAATAAAATAAAATAGAAAATTTAAAAACGAAAAGACAAAGAAGCAAAATGCAACCCTGAACACCCAGCCCACAGAGGACAAGTTCAGAGGTAGAGGAAACCAGAAGCCAACAACTGGAAATTTCTGAAATGATAGCAACAGAAGTGAAAAAAAAAAAAAAGGAAGAGGCTATAGAAAAAATAATCTTTAAGGTGCAAAAAGAAATGATGATCAAAATGAACAACACTACTACAGCAGACACAGATGAAAAAATAGAAGAGCTCAGGAAAATGATGAAAATTATCAAGTCCCAGCACAAAAAAGAAGTGGAATCAATGAAACATTCAAACAGCAACCCAGGAGATTAAAAACTCCATTAAAAGCAACAGATTGAATGAAAGTGAGGGTAGAATATCAAATCTAGAAATCAATCCAACAGCATATAGAACCCCAAGTATCCATGACCAAGATAAATATACATATAAGCATATAATAATATTTTAGAACTTCACACAAAAACAAAATATTAAAAGCAGCTAGAGAAAAGAAACAAATCACCTATAAAGAAAAGCCCATCAGAATTACAGCAGACTTCTCAACACAAACCCTCAAATCAAGGAGAGCTTGGAGTGAGGTATTTCAAGCCCTAAAAGAAAACAATAATCAACTCAGATTGATGTGTCCCACAAATTTATCCTTCAAAATCAATGGAGAAATACTTCCATGACAAAGAACAACTGAATAACTTCATGAACACCAAACCAGCTCTTCAAAATGCTCTGAAGGGTATATTAGAGAGAGTAAACAAAGACTACAATCACAAGAACAATAATAGAAAGAAGCCACCAGGAAGGGCAACCAATTAAAGAGAGCAGAAAGACAGGGGACCACCAACAGGAAAATAACATGAAAAAGATAAGCCAATACATGTCAGTTATAACCATCAATATAAATGGTTTCAATTCACCCATCAAAAGATATGGACTGGTAGAATGGATCAACAAACAAGACCCAACAATGTGCTGTATTCAAGAAACACATTTAACCCAAAAGGAAATTCATAGACTATAAGTCAAAGGATGGAAAACAATACTTCATGCCACAGGATCCCAGAAGAAAAGCAGGGCTGGGGATATAGCTCAGTGGAATAAGTGCCTGCCTAGCAAGCGCAGGGTCCTGAGTTCAATCCCCAGTACCGCAAAAAAAAAAAAAAAAAAAAAAAAAAACACAATACAGAAGAAAAGCAGGGGCAGCTAGTCTATTTGCAGATAATGTAAACTTTAAGCAAAAACTGATAAAAGAGACAAAGAAGTTCATTACATACTTGTTGAAGGAAAATTCCAAGAGGAAGAGATAACAATCACAAATGTATATGCACAAAATACCACTGCATCCAACTACATAAAACAAATATTAATGGAAATGAAAACTCAAACAAACACTAACACAGTTGCAGGAGGGAACTTAATACCCCTCTCTCACAAATAGCTAGATCAATGAGACAAAAAAATCAATGAAGAAATATCAGAACTAAACCAAGCCTTGAACAAATGGACTTAGCAGGTGTCTAGAGGGTTCCACCCCAAAACATCAGAATATACATTCTTCTCAGCTTCACATGTGACATTCTCCAAAACAGACCACATATTAGACCATAAATCATGGTTAAGTAAATGTAGAGGAATTGAAACCATCCTGTGTATACTATCTGACTATAGTGCAATAAAACTGGTAAACAACAGTAAAAGAAATCACAAAACTACTTAAACACATGGAAACTAAACAACATTCTGAACAACCATTAGGTCACAAAGAAAATTAAAGACAGAATTAAACAGTATATACAATTAAACAATAATACTGATCCAACATACCAGAAATTATGGGATGCAATGAAAGCAGTCCTATGAGGGAAATTCATAGTGATGAACTCTCATATCAGGAAAACAGAAGGATCTCAAATAAACAACCCAATGTTGAACCTAAAACCTCTAGAAAAAGAAGAAATCAAACTCAAAGCTCAGACAGGGGAGGAAATTATAAAAATAAGAGCAGAAATTAATGCAATTGAGACTAAGAAAACAACACAAAGAATAAATGCATTGAAAAGTTGGTTCTTTGAAAGAATAAATAAATTTGATAAACCATTAGCCAACTGTATTGGTTTGGGGTTATTATGCAAGGTAAAACAATATATAATACAGGACACATACTTTATATGATTATTTATAAGTCACCCAAAGAACAATATATGAAAGAGTGTAGGAAATCTGTTCACACACTAAGACCAAGGAATCCAGCTAAGGGCCTGGATCCTGCAACAATGTCCTGCATGAGTCCAGCTGAATACCTAGAGCTCATAGCAATGCCTCCCACAAATCCAACTGGAGGCCCAGAGCCCACGACAGCATCTCATGCAGGCCTGTTTCACGGATCTGTGCTGGGAAGGTGCAAAGGTCAGTGGTGGAACCTAGGAAGTCTGTACAAGCAGGATGAAAGATCTGTGCTAGCAGTCTGAGGGATCTGCACTAGAGCTGGGAAGTGACACTGAGAAGAACCAGAGCTCTCTTGAAAGGTACCACAGACACCCTCAGCAACAGTGAGGTCCCAAGCTCCTCCCATAACCAGGATGGCCAAGTTCCCATCAGGAAAGCCAATGCATCAGGCTTCTCCTAGAGACCAGCAGCGCACCATCTTCCCCTGCGGAGCCAAGAAGCAATGCTGAAAGTGAGGACCAGAGCTCCCCTAAAGTGAACGAAAGCCATTCTCAGTGCCAACGAGGTCCCGAGCTCCTTGGAGGATGAAAACAGCAAAGTTCATCAGGAAAGCCAGCATGACGAGCTCCTCCAAAACAACCAACAGCTTCCACCCGCTCCAACAGCTTCTCTCCACTCCCAACAGCCTCCTTGTCCTTCTCCAGTTCTGCCTCTTCTGCTGCTGGCAACAATCCTCAGGTGGGCCTCCCACACCCACACCATGCTTACTCAGTTCAGCTGGGGGTTATAAGTTGACCATCAGTGGCCAATCCACCACACCAACCTTATCAAAAAGAGAAAGAAAAAGCAGAAATTCAAGCAATTAGGAAAGCAAAGGGGGAAAATCACAATGAATCCTACAGAAGTCCAGAAGATCATCCATACCTATTGAACCTTCAGATTTTCCAAATGCCTTGAGATTTTCCTAATTTGTCCAACATATTTCCCCCTTTTATTTGCACTACTATCCTTCAAATTATTGTATGTCTCTGGAGACAACTATTCACACTACTTACTTAAAAGATGGTATCAGAGACTTAGTGTGCCTTGGCTTTTTATTCACATCTTAAAATAGAGGCCTGAGGGAGGACATTGTTCAACCTAAAAAAATGTTACATTAGTGGGGGCATCCGAAGCCAAAACCCATGAAATTCTTAATGAGCAAGATGCACCCATCATTAGTAATATTGTGTTTTTCTGTCTTGAGGGAAAGATATGGATTCCTGGGAATGTTAGTGGAATGAAAGGAGGTTGCTAAAAAAAAAAAAAAAAAAAAGAAAGGAGGTTGCTGTCAGTTTAGCCCCAATGTTAGCTGGTCACACTGTAGGGCTGACAGTGTAGCAGAGAATGCCCCCCAGACAGTCTCTTAGTTGCCTCCATAATAGTTCCTGTTACAGTTCCTGTTACTACTGTTTCCTAGAAATGGCTGGTCACTGTGAGGCATAGCTGGTCACTATGATGCATATGGTAAGAACAAATCAAAGAAAACCAAGTACTCTTCTTGCTTGCTGACCCCATTAAAAACCTCCCTCCACCCCGAGTCTCTGGGGCCTGATATTTTTTTCTTGAGGTCAATGCCCATCAATGTGAATAAATCTGCCTACAAATCCTGGGTGTCATTTCAGTGTTTCTGTTTATCAGAGCCACAGTAGATAGGTTAGACTGGCAGTGGATTGGAAAGGAGGAAATAATGTCTGTTGTTTATGCATTGTGTTTTTTAAATTTCTGTACATGTTTTCTTCCTGGCCCTAGGCAAAGACAAGCTTTGCATATTTTCAATTCCTGCTGATGTGAATTTTGCAGTACTTGGGCTGATTATTGGATTTCTAACACTAACACTAACACTAACACTAACACTAACACTCTGCAGTACTTGGGCTGACTGTTGGATTTCTAGCATTAAGCTCCAGGGATGCAGCTCTTGTTCCAGATTCTGCTCTCCTTCACAAGCCAGGGACTCATTTTCTAGGTCCTTTTTTCCCTCCACTGAGGAGACTGAGTGCTACCTTCACATCCATCTGCCTGGAGCTTCTAGGAGCCCCCAAATCATTGAAGCCAGAAACAAACGAAGCAGAAGATCTTTTTATTGGAAAGTAGATAAGAAAGGCAGTGACATGCTTGGGCATCCAGAATGGAAGATTGGGCAGCGCATGAAAGTGTGGTGCTACTGATAGCTGGGATCGTGAAGAAGTCTGCAGGCTTGCGCCAAGGACAGGTTCAGCCAGGACAGGATCCACCTGGTGGGGGAGAAGAGAATCAGAGATATAACTCAGCAGGGCAAAGCATTCTGATCCAGTGAAGGGTCAAAGACGTCCTTCTCTGCACCTTGCTTGTGGCTTCTGAGAGCTCTCACAATTGCATTCTGTTCAGTGAGTCCCCATTTCCTCTGTCCCACCACCCTGTCACTCGACCTTCATATGAGCAGGGCCTGGTGCTCACCTTAAAGGAGTCAAACATGCTGACTGTAACTTTTCCCAGGATCCACAATATTAGCTGAATCTTGATCTTCCGCTGGGACTAGTTCTCCTATGGAATCATGTCGTTTGAGCCGAAGGTGTCCTTTTAAAGGATCGAGACCACCAACTGAACCTGAGTCGTCCACGGAATCTTCTTTGAACCGAATGTGACTTTTCTCAAGATGTTCGTGTCTCACTGAAACTCGTTCTCCCGTGGGATCATCTTTCTCCCAAAAGCGGCGTTTGTCAAAATCTTGACCTCGGCTTGATTCTGTTTCTTCCACCTCTTTGTGCCAAACACGGCTTATCAGAGGATCTTGTGATCTCACAGGACCTGTTAGGAAAGAAATGTACTCACAGTTAGATCCTTTATGCCCGTTTCGTTGCCGTGTCTTCCCCGCAGGTGCAGCCACTGCTCCCTGCAATCTGCCTCAAACCACGCCCCCGAGCAGGGGAGACGCTCCAAGGATAGCCGGCATCTGTGCTTCTGAAGGCTGTTTTCTTCTCTACATGGGCAAGAGCTACAAGACCACTGTCCTCCGGTGTTTGTTTCTTCCTCTGTTCGCCATTCCCTGTTTCTCAGGAGCTGGCCCCAGACTAAGCTGACACTCAGACATGAGAAGGACACTTTGTTAGTTTTTGGAAGCTTGGAGAAGGAAGAAAGGGTCCTTGGTCACCAGGGAACTTGAGTTCCAAGCTCGCTCAGGAAATTGTTTTGACAGTTTTTTACTCTTCTCCTCATCTCAGTTTCTACTTTGTGAAACAGGTCCTCTACTGGCGTTACTTCTCTGTTTCTTAATCTCCTATTAGAGGACAGATTATTTGGGTGCTTTCACTGGGCAGGCAGACAGGGGACAGAGTCACACTTGGGACTCAGTCCACACCCAGTACACCCAGTGGGTCCTGAGCTTGTCACTTTGTCACATCTTCTGCATGATAATGATCCCTGAGGCAAGGCCATGTGACAATACGGCTTGTATAAAAGATGCTCAGATCTCAAGTACTGGGTTGGACAGTGTGGGAAGTCTGCTGCTCAGCTTCCCGCTTTCTCTGGACCTGAGGGAAATGACCACAGGCTGAAGTGTGAGCTCCAACCCTGCCTCTTGCTCCAAAGGTGATTTCTGTCTGGACCCAAGAAGTCCCTGAGAACTCTGTCCTCACTACCTCAGCCCCATCAGGTCTCCCATTCGTTCAGCTTCTATGACAGGTGCCTCTGTTGCCCTTTGTTATTTTATAGGTGATCTTTGAGATGTACCAAAAAATTAATTGGGAGGTGAAAGTTTAGAACTGAAATGAGATGATATCCTGGAAATCACAGTATATTGAGTGAGAGAAATGACTCCAATACTTAAAACACAAGTCATGTAAAAGATGGACATTTGCAACGCCTAACCTGCCCTCGTCCTTTGTACAACAGCACCTTGCCTCTTCAGAAGAACTGTTTTTTAATCTAATACCAATTTACAATTCCAGCAGGAGCTGGTAATAATGAAATCTTGCACCCTGTCCACAGAAACAGGTGTGTGGGGGGGGGAGTGCGCATGTGTGTGTCATCCAGGGCTGATGAGAAATTGTTTTATGGGCAGTAGAGGTAAGGAGTCAGTTCCTTCTTTTGGTAAACACGTATAAATGATCTGTGGATTCTAGAAGCTGTGATTTACCAGCAATAAGAGATGAGCTGTCAGAGAAAAACGATCCTTAAAATACTGAGAAAAGCAGAGAAAAGACTGAGCAAACGATAACCACAGCAGTCCTTTCCTTCACCTTGGGGGCGGCTCCTTCCACACCCTTTCCAGGCTGCGGGTATGAGCCCTAATCTAATGTTCCATCTAAGCTAGTCCGACTTGGCGTCTGTCTTTGGTAACAAAAGTTTAGAGCAATAGAAATACCCGGGTTTAGGACGTTATCCGGAACAGACAGAAGCAGAAGTCTAGGAGTCATTGATTAGAGGCAGGGGTGAGAGAAGGAGGAAAGAGAACTGGTTATTAGAGAAGGAAACCCTGGCTTGAAAAGCCACCCCCATCTCACTGGACTCCAACTACATGCACCCCAAAGCTGAAGCTGGAAGCAAGACAGAAAAAAGTCAGAATGTTGGGATATGCTGGAAACATTTCTAAAAACCCACTACTGAATAAATTAGTCAAACAAAAATGAATCTAGAATGTACCATTTCTTTCAGGATTTTGAACTTCATGTTCAGTTTCACCTATTTGAAAATGTTAGGTTGGTGAAGTCTGCAGTGTTGTTTTCATATGCGTTGCTCTTTTTGCACAATATTTTGTCCGTAACATTCACCTATTTGAAAGACCACCCTTGTGCTTCATGCATTTTCCCTTATGCACATTATTATTAAAAAGGTACGGCTCCACTTTGCTGCTGATATACAGTGATTAGCCGTAGTGTTTGGCACTAGCTTGGCCAAATACAATTTGCCAAATACAGTTTGGCATTAGTTAGTCAAATTGAAAAAAATATATATATGTATATACACACACACACACAATCTATGATCCAGGAATTATAAAAGCTAATATGAAATTAAGGTAAATATTCCCACACTTTGCCAAGAAAAATTTAATAGATGTACTGTTTTTATTAGTCAAATACTGGAAACATCTTATATTACTACTGTCAAGTTAAAGGACAACTATACCATGGCATATTATTGTAATAAATATTGTACAATTTTGAAAATAGCTGCAATATAACTATGATTGTAACTAAAATAATGTTGACTGTAAACAGACCCCAAAGAGAATATTTAGAATTATGTTTGTTAAAAGCTCAAAACAAAGGAAAATAAGGGAATCATATCTATATATGGAATAAAGTTTAAAGCTGAGTGCAAACAATAGAGAAAATGTGAAGATGAAATCTGGGGTAATGGGTAGCTTGGGAAGTGATGGGAGAAAACATTTTGGATGAGTAAGAAGCACATCAATTGTTGTTGGTTGTTGGTATCATTTGAGATCTTAGATTGTTGGTGAGCTACTGTGTGTGTGTGTGTGTGTGTGTGTATGTGTGTTATGTATATGCATGCATGTGTGTGGTGTTTTAAAGTTGTAGAGTAAATCATCAATCGATTACTTTAGTTTTCAATAATCCCATATTGCTGTACTCATAGACTGTAATTTTTTCTGTGATACACTATGCTTCATGTGGCCTTTCTTGGTTTGCTTCATTGTAAGGAAGATGCCTGGAAATGCAGCTACTAGTACAAAAGCTAAAGACGCGAAAGTTGGACAATGCTATCTCATTTCCCTTTTAGGGATTATACCACTTTATATTCTCACCTGTTATGAATGAAACTGCCTCATTCCACCCAGCTTCACACACACAGAGAATGTGTCTAATTTTTAACGTTTATGGTTATTATAGGTGAGAAAAGATATCACACAAAAATTTCTAATTAACATTTCTCTGCTATAAATTAATCTTTTCACCTTTTACAGTTTCTTGAAAACTACTTCCTTTGTTCATCTGTTATTGATGAATTACTCTTTCTTTCTCCAATTAAAGTGTGGTTAGGCTGGGGAACAGCTCAGTGATAAAGCATATGTTTAGCATACAAAGGGCCCTGAGTCCAACACACAGCACTGTCCCCAAATAAAAATATAGTATAGAATATTCAGTATAAAGCAAAAGTTAAATTAACTCTTTTGATATCATAAAAGTTTAGTCCCTGAAATTCACATTTACATAGGGTGACTTTCTGGGGTTACTGTTTTGTTTACGCTCTCTTCGCTGTTACCCTCAGGTTGGTCCTTGCTATAGAGCACCTCATTTTTTTGGATAGGAAAACTGACTTAAGATCCATCTTTCTGCCTTCCTTTTGTCCATGAATTAGTGGGCCTTTCCTACCCTCTGTGTGGATACTCAAGTGACATTACATTTGTTGTAATTCTTGTCATTTTAATTAAATTCCACATATGATTTTCGTCCTTGTCGTGTACTAGCTCCTGAGTTTGAATAGGACACTGCCTCGGGGTCCATTTTGTGTTCTATCTTATTGTCTGTGGCACAAGAGATTTACCTTTGCTTGATAGTCCCCTGTCATTCTACTTGCATTTTGGACCTGTAGGTGATATAAGTAGGATGTTCTACTTCCCTTTGGTCCTTGTCACACACTGGCTATTTGATTTGGAAAGCAAAATAGCCTTGGGATCCACCTTGTGCTGTATTTTGTCCACAGCAGAGTGGCCTTTATTCTCTACTTAGATACTTGTCTGGAACTCTATTTAATTCTATATACTTATCTAGACTGGGATTTTGTACCAAATTATGCCTATTGTCATCTACTTGCTACATAATTCTGATTTTTCCTTTATGTCTGCCTAGATGTGAATGTTTCTTGTTTTGTTTTGTTTTTTTTACCTGGATGTTGGTCAGATACTTCCGTTTATGTTGTGGATGTCAATAAAATTGATTACGTATTCACTTCTAGTCATGATAGCTGTCATCCACTCATTGTTTGATTTAGATCTAAAACCGCCTTGGGATTCAGATTGATGTTTGCCTTTTTGTCCCAAGCAATGTGGAAACTGGTATGATCCATTAGGTAATTCGCCTGCTCTCCTGGTAATTGATAAAAGAATGCTTAGGCTCCATTATCTAAAAATTTCATTCTAACTTTTACCCTCACCTTTTCCTCATGAACTCTCTGAGGTTCTCGCAAGGGCTGTCTGTGGTGATAGGTGGAGAAGACTCCTTGTCCTCAAGGAGAAGAAACCAGGCCTGAAAGCCGCCCTACTCACACCAGAATGCTCTGTGTACCTGTCTCCCACCCAGCGGACCTGCTCTACTCACCGCGCAGCCTCCTGCCAGATGCTTGGTTCTCCAGAATGAGGAGCAGAGCAAGGATGAAAAAGACGGTGGACTTCATCTTGCCAGGAAGGAACTTGACTGAGAGCTGAGCTGAGATTCGCTTTTATATCTTTCTTGACTGGGCGTGTCATGGGTGTGGCTAAAGTTACAGAAAGCACTGCCTTATTTTCCTTATCTGTAAATGCTGATATCTTTTCTGTTGCTCAGTAGGGGGCATTGTCAATGTCCCAGAGACCTTGTACAGGGACACAGAGAACTTCACCTTCCCCCCTAATCCCAAAACATGTTTATTAACACAGAGATCATCAGGCACAGTTTTCTTCATTTCCAGAAGAAATTCAGTCTGGTGTCAGGTAGACACTTGCTAAAGATTATAAAAAATTACTTGGTAAGTGATGAAGAAGCTCTTATAGTATACAATGGTGGTGAAATTATGGCACATGTGCCGGAGTGGGCTATTTGTATCACTGAAAGCTCTAAAAGATTCACCAGCACAGGTCTAAAGTGTGGAGCTCATTCCACAGTGCCACCAGTTAAATGTTATATCACAGATATAACCCTGTACTTCTACATCTTGCAAAATGAGCTCTAGGTACATACTGCTATAACAAAGATTGGTCTATGACAAAGAGCAATCGTAAAGACAGATGACACAGAAAAGAAAGCAAATTTATGAAAGCAAAAAGGTTTTAGAATTAAATAGGATATACCACTGCAAATGTGACTATAAAGCTCATCACAGTATAAACTGACATGTGCCAAAATCTTACCGCCTTTACTTTCCACAACTGAATTTGAAAAGTCTATACAGTTGTGTTGTGTTTTCAGTTAGAGGACAGAACAGGAACAATCTTTTCAAGAAGTCTGCATGTATAGACATTGAGCACTGAGGCTGGACTTGGAGGGTGAAATGAGCTTCAGAGATATCTTTAGAGAATGGGAGGATTTCAACATGTTTTAATGGTGTTAAGCATGACTGTTGCAAAAAGAAGGAAGAGTGTTTATTTCCTTACTAGGCCCTTTTCCTTGAAATCTACCAAAAATGCATCTTTAGAATGAAAACCATCTCCTGCTGAAGTGTTACATGGCCACAACTCACAACAGGAATATTTGCTACCATTGATGAGTTTATTAATGTATTGACAGAGGTTTCCAAGTGAATACCAGTGCCTGTGTACAAGTGCAGCTTTCTGCATTAGTGAGAACACTGGACGGCGTTCCTTTGGTTTGACCCATGGAGAGTGTGGTATGGGCAGACTATGTGGAGCAGGGGTGTGCAGGGAAGAGGCTTTAGAAATATATTTTCAGTCTTTACAAACTCCCACAAGGAATGCTGCATGGAGAGGGCACGGGAAAGACCAGCTGTTTTCATGTGAAGAACATAGGTACAAATGTGAAGTTATCAAATATAAGAGAAGAAAATTACATGATCGAACCCAATCTCTGACCAAATGTATGTCTTTGTCCCAAGGCCAATAATTATTTCCCTCCAGCAGAGAACTTGGGGAGGAAGCAGGAATTATCTTGAATGAGATGTACTTCCTGTGCCTGCTAATCTCACCATTCCTCCCACATTTCCCTCTGTATGATACCGGGAACTGCTCTCTTCCAAACTTAACTTGTAGAAGAAGGATCTGATAACACTGATCTTATTTATGGACCAAAGCACAAAACCCTGTCCAACCTAGTGTATCAAACATGCAGAAAGCTCAGGATAGGTGAATAAAAAACACAAAGCAAAAGCAGGAAAAGACAAACTAAAAATAGGATGAGATTGTAACATCGTATCAGAACAGAATTCAATGAAATTTGGAAAAAAAAAACATTTCAACCTAGGAAATGAGAGCATTGATAAAGATGAAGGCAGAAACCAAGGACTGGAAATAAAGGCTTCATGATCAGTAAGGCTTAGATGTGGGGTCTCAGTGGCAGAAGGAAAACATCACTCTGGCACAGTGAAGAGGAAGCTCCTAGAAATATTAAATGCACAACGTTACCATGAAAAAGGGAAAACAAGGTCTTTAAAGTACAAGAGAATTTAAATGTGTTCATTTAATTTTGTGTAAAATTACTTGAGAACATGGGAATGATAGTAAAAAATATACTACCTCTCTCAAAAATAGATAGAAAATCTAAATGGTAGAAATATCCGGAAAGTGGCACAAAAAGTTGCTTTAAATCTTTTTCTTTGGCCCCATAAATGCTAGGCCTAGGATATGTGATACAAAACAATATGAGACAATTCATAACAGAGAGCTCATGTAGAAAGTTCCTTAAGACACTAGAGGGAAAAGATGATTAGGGGAATCGAGCCAGAGGGGAAACAGAAACATCTACCGGAGTGGTAGTTTGGATTCTCCAGGACAGTGAAACATACCTCTCTCTATCCTGTTTATTGAGAATTGGGGTGGTCTCCAAACTAAAGCAATAACAATTAGATGCATCCTGTGACTTCAGTTTTCCCAAGTAGTTATCAAAATCCAGAGAATCCTGGGAATCTTCCTTGACAGAAACCACACTGGTGAGACACCCTCTGCACTGAACCATCCTCTCTGCATTTCCTATATACCCAAGGCATGCCTTGATACAAAGAAAGAGATCTATCCCTAGGTGAGTGTGTAGTCCCAATGTTTATGTCATAAAATACATTCAACATAGAAGTTACTGTATTAACAATTTGTAATTATGCAATTGGGTGGCAATCAGAGCATTCATATTTGCTCAGCCGTGACCACTAGCCAAATGGCTACCCAAATGAAACTGTCTCTTACCTAATATCTCCACATTACTTTCCAGCCCTAGACCATCATAACCAATATTGTGCTGTCTTCAAAATTTTGATTTTTCTGGGTACCTCATACAAGTGTGATAAGACAATATTTGTTCTTTTGAAGCTGGCTAATCTCCGCTTCAGTATAACCTGATAATCTGAGTTTTATTTTATTTATTTATTGTTTGATCATCTGAATTTTAAAAGTTAGCACATAATCAAGGTTTTTCAAGATTTCCAGCACAACTCACATGGAAGAGGTGAGTTCAATCAGGGAGGTAAAGCCACTGCAGGCATAAGAAGCACATTTTATAGAAAACATGGAATAATACCTTCAAGGAGTAAGAGATATGCCATTCGGGGATCAACAACTGGCTGGATGTTTTTAAGCTTAAAGAAATTGCAAATATACCAAAGTATATGGACAGCTCTGTGTCAGAACAATCTGCTTAGACATTTTAAAGCAGACTTGGACATGAATAAGTTTCTCTCTCTCTTGCTGTGAGAAAGGATCAGAGCTCCAAGCACAAGTCTTTGCTAGGTGACAACTGAACTTGCAAGAGAAGGGCAGTAAAAGCCTGCACGGTTGGGATCTGAGTATGTGGGAGCTCCAAGGTGATGCAGAGGACCTTGCAACTAGCAAACTGGTGCACTGTGGAGAGTCTGTTTATACTTGTGCTCTTTTCACCTTCAAGTCTCCCTAGTTATTCATTTTTTTCTGTGATTATATCATTTACCATGGATCAACTATTGCCTTGGAATTCCGGCTCTTGTCTTGGTTTCTGGTTCAGGTCAAATGAATCCATGAAGAACTCTTTTATGAAAGGCCACTAACTCTTCCTATCTTGTTCAGCACTCTTAGCAAAGAAAAATGCCAGAATATCAAAAACAGGTAGTTCCCAGCTTCTAGCTCTGCCCTTGATTCCCAGAGTGAATATGGAGGATTCTTCTGGATTTCAGTTTTCCCATTGCATGATGAGGGTAGTTGTCTGGAGTCTATCAAAGTAGAGATTCAACGAAAATTCACTGGAGAGCTGTGACTCTAAGAATCTCTTAAAAAGAGGTGCACCTGGTGCTTGTGCATGACCCTTGCCATGCTGGACTGACATGAAGACATGCATGGCTAGACAGAGCACAGTCTCAATGTCCAAGGAAATCTTAAAAAAGAAGGTCTGACAGGAGGTCTAGATTGTTCAAGATTGCCCTGCCACTTCACCTAGGGGGGACACAGAGCTTCTAAATAGGGAAATAAGGGTTTCCAGTCTTAGCCTAAATTTTCCATAGTTTGAGGACACATAGCTTCCGGAAGGAACAAGAAAGCAGTGAAATGACCTGCAAAGAACTATTTATGTCTAGTAATACTACCCCGTCTGGATACTGAATTGCTATTCTAGATTCACTGCATAATTTCAGTAATATCTTATAATCCTAGAACCCCTCCTCTTTCCTGTAATTCTTGATGTCTCCTCACCACTACCTGCAGAAGTGTAAATGTTTTTATTAAGGAATTTCATGGAGGAGATTGGAACTCTGTGAAGACCCTTAGGGTAGAAGATATTTGTATGCTTTTTGACACTGCCTACTGTGTCAAACTCCCTCCTTCTCTTTTGGCACCTCTGTATTTAAATCCATTTCTATGGCAGTAATGGAATATACAAGAGGATCATTTCCTCATCCTGGATGACTAGGAATGCACTAATATGTTCTGTAATTCATATGCTCAATCTAGCACTTTAGAGTTCTATTGAGTAATTCAAGAGGGCACAAAGTATCTTTCCCTGTACAGAGCACATTTGTGAACTCCTCTGCGTGTGACTCCAAGGGCACGGGTGGCAGGAATGAGCCCCCATGCCTGTGGCAGCAGTGTCCTCATCACACGACGGATGCGTGGTGACGCAGAGCACAGTTATGCTGCCTGAACACCCATACGGTGAGCCTGAGCCTGATCATCACATTTTCGTAATTCCATGTGTCACCCATTGCAGGTTAGGTTCTCTAGGAAGCACGACCTGAAATAAGGTTAACAGCACAAGCAGCTGCGCAAAAACACTGGAGTGAAGGTGAAGGACAGAAAGCGCACGTGAGCAGAACACACTGTGACCACATCTCTGCTAGTCAAAGAAGAAGCTCTGGGACAAGAACTTCCCAGGACAGGATCCTTCACTGGGCTGAAGACGACACAGCCTTGAACCAAAGCTTTATGCTGTCTCTGGTTTGGGCCTATGGATCTGTGTTTTCTCAGTTCATATGTCAAGGTACTACTGGAGAAGCATATGCTGGCAGCAGCCAGCTATACATATACGATGCAGCAGGCAAGAAAGAGATCTTTATAGTGGGGTATGAGCACATCTACTATTTAACCACAGTCCATTCAGGTTCTGTGGGAACCCCAGCTTCCACACACACTTGGGAATTACTCCAGCAGGGTTCTTCTGTGTCTCCTGATGAGGGAAACCTTTAATCCTTTAATGAAGGGTGAGGGCACACAACGAGCTCAGCCGCTGCAGTTGGTGTCAGCACCGCAGCTGGCCTCAAGTTCAGTCTCCCCGCCTCTCAGTTCAACACCCCCTGTGCCGAGTCCTTTACCTGGTGGTGTGACCGACCCTCACTCCTGGGGTTGCGCGCCTGCGCAGGCCAGTGTGGCTGCACTTGCGCACTCACACCACCGCAGGGCTGCAAGAGACCTGCGTCTCTGCCCTGTGCATCTGCCCCACTCTCCTCTAGCTCCGGCCTTGCCTGTCCTCTCTGAATGCCAGTTCAAATTCGAGCTGAGACTTTTCTCGCTGAATGAGCAGACTCAAAGACTGCTTTCCAATCTTGTAGTTCCGCTCTGTAAACTGAAACAAGCACCGTGCCTCTTGACCATCTCGGCTCCCTGTTGTATAACGGGGAAGAACCAGAGCATATGGCTCTGAATCTGCAGAGCATATGGCTGTCTCAGCTCTTGCCGAAGAGGGCTGGGTTGATGGCAACCAGCAGCCATGTCCCTTGTGGATTCTCTTTGTCCCTGGGACCTTTGCTCAGTCTAGGAGCTGGCAGACGAGAAGAGAAGTTGGTCTGCGAGTTTGTCTCAGGGTTTCTTCTTTTCTTTCAATAGCAATGGCTTTATTATATTTATTTTATTTACATCCTTTTTCTTTTTATCTCAATAGTAGTAACTCCTGCTGTATTTATTTTAATTTTTTTTGAAAATAGAATTCGATTAATTAAATATACTATTTGTTCTGACCTTGTAAATGTATGCATTCATCCTTAATTTACTTTATTTCTTCACAGCTTCTGTTGAATGCTTGGTTTATTCATTCTCTTGTTTCATTTTATTGATGTGCACATTTAGCACCATGATGAGTCTTCTGCATGTTTGTTTGTTGTATATCTACTTGGTCTCTTTTGTATTAAAACAGTGTTTCAAAATCCATTACCCTAAGTGTTATTTTCTGTAACTACTTGCATACCCTGTATTTCCTTCTCCAAAGAGATATTTGCTGTGCTGTGTGGCCTTCACATTCTTTTTTAAAATTTAATTTAATTTTTTGTGGGGTTTTTTTTTTTGAGGCAGGGTTTCACTATGTAGTTCAGGCTGATCTTGAACTTGCTATGTAGCCTAGGCTGGCCTTGAACTCATGCCAATCCTCCTGCCTCAGCCTCCTGAGTGTTGAGATTATAGCATGGCCTTCACAGCCTTAGAAGTCACATTTCTACTAAGAATTATGGTTTTTGACATCCAAAATTTTTTCTTACCATTTGGACAATACCAACAAAAAAATTACAGCACAAAGTATGTAATAAATGTGCCTGAATCTGCAGTGATATGAATAGAAACTTCTCTTTCCAGTGCTGGTGATTCAGCCTAGGGCCTTGCCCACAGTAGGCAAATGCTCTACTACGGAACTACATCCCTAGTCTATAGGAGGGCAATGAAGTGAGTAAATAAAGAGGGAACCAGACAAATCTCTGCTACAGAGTAATTGCAAATACTTTATGTAGATACTTTTCCTTTCAAGATTATATTAACGATGGCTAAGATGTAGTCTTCTTCTTTTCTTATGATAAAGTATGCAAAGAGAGGTGGTAAAGGGTCACTTTACAGTGTAGCAGACTGACAAGCACCACCTCAGCCAGGTCATGGTAATGTAGGTATCATCGACAAGATTTGTTTAGATGGGAACAATATCTAGGATCTGCCTCCAAAATCCCTTACCCTCAGTCTAGTCAGGAAAAAAACATGAGACAAATCCCAAAGGAGGGATATTCTGTAAGATATGTAACCAGTACCTCTTACAACAGTCAAGGTGGGAAAAAAACAGCGATATCTGAGAAATGATCACAGCCAGGAAGAACCTATGGAAACATGATGAGTCAGTGGGATGGGGTATCTCTGGTGGGATCCTGAACTAAAAAGATGTTAAATAAAAATAAAATGTAAAGTAAGGGTGTTGACAGTAACAATGTGTTAATGTTAGTTTATTGGTTGTTAACGACTGTCTCACTGCAGTGTAAGATGTGAACACTAGGAGGGCCTGTGTGCTCAAAGACATGCTTTTCTGATCCAGCAATTCTTGGCCAGTATTTTCAGTTTATATGCACATCCTCCCTGTAGGGGGCGTAGTTCGTTTCCAGTCTTCTCTTTTCTTTGTGTAGCCATTGCTGGGCTCCCTGTTGCTTCCTGAAAAGGGTAGAAGCAAGAGTTCAAGAAGCAAGTTCAGTGGAAGGAGCTGTTACCTTCCATACATAGAATTTGAAGTTTTTGCTGTTTCCAGATTTCCAAGTGTATCGAAGAAAGGCTTTTATGATGTTTTATTGTTCTTTTGTTTTATTGTACAGTTAAGGGAAAATGTGTTGAAATACTGACATTCACAGGGACAACAGGACCATAGCTATCACAGATTTCTTTTTTATTTTTTTAAATCCATTAAGAAATATTTCTCTAAGACTAATAAAAAGTTGATTTTATAAAAGTTGAAATATTCTAAAGATAAAACTGTTGTATAAGGAAAGGAAAACAGTAGTTTATGGCTCACTAGAAAGATATTAAAGGTGAGAAAATTGTGGATTATGTTTACATAAGGAGTACTTTTAGTCAGGAAAGGTAGTACACACCTGCAATCCCACCTATCCGGGAGACTGAGGCAGGAGGATTCCAAGTTCAAGCCCAGATAGGGCAACTTAGCAACTTGTAGATATCCTCAATAAATAAATAAATAAATAAATAAAAGAATGGGGGTTGTAGCTAAATGAGAATTCCCTGTGCTCAATGCAGAGTCCCTTAAAGAAAAGAAGCACTTTTATAAGTCAATTAAAATAATCACACACCTGATAGAAAATGCAGCGATGTGTATGAAAGCCAGGTCAGAGGACAAAGAAAAAGTTCACACCTAAAAAAATGCAACAACTTTTCCATAACACTAATCGTTAAACAGGCGTCAGAAAGTATCCTGTTTCCATCCACTTTCCACCCTTAGATTGGATTTACTAACAACTCAACAGAAACCCTTTTCCATTTCTGGCCCTCAATTCTGTTACAAAGTGAAGGAGTGGGGGAAATCCTCTTTAAGAAATCCTTCAGTGTTTTTCACCATGAAAGAAATTCAAAGATTCCCCCAAAGTCTTTTTCACAATGTTATAAGATAAAGGTAGAACACACAGAGAACTAAAACGTGAAAATGAAGGGATAGTGAAGACAAAATTGGGAATGACTGACGGTCATATTTGTAGAACATCACTTTAACCTGCAGGATTTCCCCCAGCGCACTTCACCTTCTGCTTCAACACTACCCTGTGCTGTTCTCTCCGCCATGTCTACCTCAGTCCTAGGGACCACTTACACGGCTCAGACCAGTTGAAGCCATCAAAGGGACCTCCTTAAGAAACTAGCGCCACATGTCCTTGGAGCATTCTGTGATTGTGAAAGCCTGTAATGCCCCTATCTGAAAATCAGTTACCTCTTTCTTGATGAGAAGAAGTGGTTCCTGTGGTCTCAGAGTGTTCTGGTTCTAAATGATATGGGAGCTTGTACAATAGGGTAAATGCCAAGCGCTGATAAACACTGGGAGGTTGTTTTTATCTCTTAGTACTGGTGCTTAATGATCCCTGAAGAGCTGACACACGTGAGTGGGTGGAAGATAGTCTCCCTGCCAGAGAAAGTGATGTGATTTGATTTTTCCTTTTGCTGGCCATCTACTTTTTTGTTTGTTTGTTTCCATGAAGGCTATGGGGCACCAGTGATGGGCAGGATGATCCCTGCCTCACACAGGACACCAAGGTCCTGGTACTTGTCGCCTTGTTGAATCCAACTGTGAAAGCGAACAGTGGAAAGGGAGAATATTCTCCCTGTTACTGAATGCTTCACATTTGCTCTACCCATGAGTAACTCAAACAGCTCTTTAGTTGTAACAGGCAGACCCAAAGTATATAATTATTCCCCTGCTTCTGATTTCTTCCCTGAAGTTTCTACACAGTCAGATGTGCCCTTGAAAGCCCTAGGATGTTTAGTTAATAGGGTCTCAGAGAACTCCTTTTCCTTTACAGACAGTGTGGTTGAGAGAAAACAGGGAACTTGTCCACATCAGTTTATAGTAGAATTTAATTGTGAAAGATGATACAATAAATACTGTCCTTTTCCGAAAATCAGTCGAGTGTAATAGAGGAACTTAGAAGGGAAAAAAGGTGGATAACTGAATGAAAATTTTAAAAATCTTTTCCCTGCCCATACGTGCAACATCCTGATGGGCATTACTATCCATAGGAAAAAATCATGTATCCCACAGGTGTTCATCATGCAGTGAAAGCCTTGCTTCTTTGAATTAGTACTGAATTTTGAATTTCCCTGGAAGCGTCCATGATGGGACGATGATGGGTGGCTCCAAGTGTTATGAGACGTGACAGGCATGAGCTGGAACTATAGAAATTACATTAGAAACAGTTTGATCAAGTTGGCCTGTTTCATTGAATGGGAGAATGAGGCCTGGTCAGGAAGTCTGGGACATTTTGGGTTTGTCCTTTACCTACAGAGTGAAATTCTGGACTGCATTTCTCTCTTAAGAGATCTGGATAATAAGCATAAATCGAAGGGAAAAAACACATTCATCAAGGGTTATGAGTCTTTCTGGAAGAGACAGGCCGCTGAACACCTGAACTCTGTTGCCAGGTCTGTGCTGTGGAATATGAATTCCAGGTGAGTGGAGTCCAGTCCACCATTCTTCCACACAATCCCACATCGTGGGTAGGGGCTTTGGTCCAGATATTACCCATCAGGAGTATGTTAGAAAAACATTTTCAACAAAATTAAGAAAATAGGTTCACCAATAGATATGTGAACATATACTATGAGTAGATGCTTTGCATAAAGGAAATGCAAGTGGTTAGTGCATATATGGAAATAAATAATATCTCACCAGTATTCAAGAAATGCAAGATGATACAAAGGTACAGTTTTCTTTCTATGAAAATCCCTTTCTACTACTGGTGTTGAGCAAGTTCTCTCTGCCAGTGCTCTCTGTCTCAGTTATTGTATATAGATTCTTAAAACCTTCTTGCTGGGAGAAAGACTCAGGGCTGGAGCTACAGATCTCTTCTAGGTGAGGAGTGAATTTTAAGGGAAAATCAGAACCATGTGCAGTGGGGTCCTGGATAAGTGGGGACCCTGAAGTGGTGCAGAAGACCTGGCAAGAGGGGAAGATTTGATGTTTGTGATGCACCTGTTCACATTCGACCTCAAGTCACCCTAGTTTTCTATTTTCCTTTGATGATACCCTTTGGCTTGGGTCATTTTGCCCTGGAATTCCTATATTGTCTTGTTTTCTGGCTCAGGTCAAATAAATCCATGAAAAAATCTCTTTTTCAAGGTGAATAGATCCTTCTGCTTTGGCCAGCACTCTTAGGAAAGAGAAATGACATAGATCTTCCATGGGCTGAAGAGGACACACCCTTGAATCACTGTCTTAGTCCGTCATTGACTGGGGGCCTATGGGTTTGTGCGATCTTAATGCAAACAGTAAGACGGCCCTTCGTGCAGGGGCACTTGCTGGCAACAGTCAGTTAAGCACACTCTATGCAGTTGGCAAGAATCTGCTCTTTGAGGCAGGGTTGAACTGCACAACTTTCAGTCAGGCACAGTGCAGTCAGGCTCTGTGGTGACCTCAGTTTCCATACACACTGGGGGCAGTTCCAACAAGGCTCTTGTGTGTCCCTGCTGGAGGGCACACAACAAACTCAGCCGCTGCAGTTGGTGTCAGCACCGCAGCTGACCTCAAGATCATTCTCCCTGCCTCTCAGTTCAACATCCCTGTGCTGAGCTGCTCTCAGTCATTTACCTGGTGGTGTGGCTGACCCTCACTCCTGGGGGTGCATGTCTGCGCAGGCCAGTGTGGCTGGACTTGTGCACTCACAACCATTGTAGGGCTGCAAGAGAACCACGAGACCCGTGCCTTTCTCCTGTGCATTTGCCCCACTCTCCTTCAGGCCTGGCCTGGCCTGTCCTCTCTGAATACCAGTTCAAACTTGAGTTGAGTCTTTTCTCATTGAACAAATAGACCAGCTACTTGAAGAATCTGTGTCCTAATCCCCATGAAGTTTGTTTGTGGCTCTGCTTAGTCAAGCTGAAACAGTCACCATGGCGTTGCCCATCACAGCCCCCCTTGTATATCAGGGAAGATGCAGAATGGGTGGTTTTCTCAGTTCCTGTTCAAACCGTGTCTTAAGGAGATAGCAACTACCAGCTGTGCCTCTTGCCTGTTCTCTTTGTACTTGGGGACTTGGTTTGCTCTGTGGCTTCTTTTTTTCTCTTTTGGCAGGAACTACTCATTATATTTCACTTCTTTGTCTTTTTTTACTTTTTGTCTCGATTCCAGTAGCTATTGTTGTATTATTTAAAATTGTTTTGGAAATAGAATTTGACTCATTGATTAGATCATTCTTTTGTCTATTTTTGACCTTGTGTATCAATGAATTAATATTTATTATTATCTTCTTTTAATTTACCTCACCTTCCATCTTCACTGAGTACTTGGTTCATTCATTTTCTTATTTTCTTTCTTCCATTTTTCTTTTTCTTTCTTTCTTTCTTTTTTTTTTCTTGGTACCGGGAATTGAACTTACAACCTCGTGCTTGCCGGGCAGGTGTTGTGCTGCTGAGCTATCTCCCCAGCCCTGGTTCATTCGTTTTCTTTGATAATCATATTTAGGGTTATATGTGTCCACTGGTCTTCTATATGTTGATTTTTTTTCAATGTCATCTCCATCTACCTACTACTGGTACAATTTTTCAAATTCTCCTATCCTAACTGTCCTCCTGACTTCACATTGCCTGTGCTTGCAATGATCCTTACCTACTGTAAGTCATGTCTCTGCCGAGAATTACAGTTTTCATCATTCTTATCATCTGAGCAACAAAAGTTGACAATTCAAAATATGTAGGAAGAAAAAAATATGTAGAAAGTATTCATGAACCCATACTAATCTGAAAGGATAAGTTTTAGTGTTGGGATTGAACCCAGGTCTTTGCATGTCCTAGGCAAACTCTCTATCACTGAGCTCTGCTCTCTGCCCAATATATGGCCAATTGAGTAGTAAATAAAGAGGGGACTAGACAAATCCCTGCTACTGAACAATTTCAAATACTTTGTGTTAACTTCCTCTTAAGGAGTATGTTCATTATGACTAAGCATAGGGACATCTTTTCTGAGAGTACAGTACGGAAGGGTAAGTGATAAGGTTGACTTTACTGTGTAGCAATCCGACAGGCACCACCTCAGCCAGGTGTCCCAGGTTATCATGGTAGTAGAAGTACCACTGCCATCGTGTGAGCAGATGGGCAACACCTCTGGGGTCCTTCTCCAAAATCCCATCACTACTGTCTAGTCACAGGAAAAATGTGAGACAAATCCCAACAGAGAGAAATTCTATCAAAGATCTAACCAATACTTCTCACAACAGTTAGGATCACAAAAAGCCAGAATAATCTGAGAAATGATCATAGCCAGGAAGAACCTAGGAGACGTGACAACTCAGTATGATGCAGTATCCTAGATGAGATCCTGAAATTTAAAAAAAAAACAGTAAAAACAAAGGCAATACAAAGAAAGGGCATTAATAGTAATAATGTGTTAGTATTAGTTTATTGTTTTGATAACTGGCTCATAACCATGTAAGATGTGAACATGGTGGTGGTGGAGGAATCTTTATGTTTGAAGACAGGAACTCAAGCATGTATGTTAAGCCAGCAATTCTTTGCCACAACACTGTCCTGTACCTGAGAAACAATAAGCCCATTTAGTGTCATTACCCTCCTGAGCTCCTGAAGCACAGCCATCTCACCCCCACCCCTAACCCCACATCTTTACCAAATCTATATGGAATCAAAAGAGTCTTAGAATAACGAAAAGCAATTTTACGCAACGACAGCAACCAAATTTCAGACCATTGCTTAATTACAATACATTAGAATATATGTATCATTTCAGTTAAGAAATATCAATTGGTACTGGGTCTGGGGAATAGTATCACCAGTAGGGACTTGGGTCAGAGACAGGTGAAGCAAATTGCTGGAGTAAGATCCTCCAATGATTGTCTCCCCACAGAAGCATCAATTTGAACAAATATTCTCCCCTAAAAGTACCTGCACAAGGGCTAAGGAAACCAGATAAAATATCATAGTCCCTGGTTTAGCAAAATCATAAGAAAAGGTGGATTGAAGAAGGCTGAATAGAAGAAACATCACCAATGCCACCCTCTTCCTTCTTCAAGCAGAGCAGCACACATAGAGAGAGAAACTTCTTGCCTGACAGAGTGAGAGAATATTAGCATAGTCTTCTGCCTTGGAACCCAGTACCAGGCCTCAAACAGTAGCTCAGTACCAAACAGAGCCCCGTAGACTCTGCCCCCAGGTGGATGTTCAAGGACAGAACTGCAGACTCACTGAGCACCTGGAGAAGATCAGAGGCTCCAGAATGTGCCAGACTTGTGTTTCAGCCCACGTCGCCTCCAGGTAGCCTCAGGAGTCCTGACCATGAGCATATCACAGCAGCAGGTCACAGCAGTATGGGTCTTAGCCCTGTTCCCTCGTGCCAATGGTATCAGCAGGCTGTGGGCTCTGAGACTAATCCCACATTTCCACATCAGTGTTGGCTATAAGATTTGCAATGTCGTATCTCCTCAACCTTAGGCAGCACAGCAGATGTTACCTGGGAGCCTAGTGACAGACACACTATAGAAAGGCCTAGCACCAGGCAAAATCTTATGTCGCTTGACCACAAGTCAATGACTCTGAGCATGCCTCAGAGACATGACTCTCTCTGGCCCCAGGTGGAGCTTGCAGACCCTTTTGGTGCAGACTGCTCTCTTCGAGTATTTCCCTAGTCCATCCTCAACCACACAGCAACTATAGATTTGTATGAAATTTGCCATTAGCTACCTCCTGGGATTGAAATAGTGACAAATCACCAACCATAAACTTGCAGCAAAAGACTGAGTCTCAGAGATCAGAATAAACTGCCTGCTTAAAATTTCTCAAAGACAGGCACAAAGGTAGGATTGCAAGAACTAAAAGAAATGTTCACTCTTTCAATGCATAGATGTCATCTAATGCCAAAAAGCATGAAATTTTTCAAGCAACCATGGGTGGCCTCAATAAGTAACTAAATAAGGCATCAGAAATCAACCCTCAAGTGATCATTATGTGTGATCTCTTGGACAGAGAATATAAAATGGCTGTTTGAAAGAAACTCAATGTATTTCATTCAAGTAAATATGTAAGTCAGTAATTTACTGAAGAAATTTAACAGGGAAATTGAAATAATTTTTTAAAAGTTAACAGAAATCCTGGAGCTCAAAAAATACCAAATGGAAATAAAATATATGGTAAATGTAGCATCATAAATGACAGAAAAAGTGACTTGGTAATAAGTGACATTAGGAATGCTGTAATAATTTTAATGCATGGAAAAACCAAGAAACTATACTCAAAGTCAAATAACAAAAAAGGAGAGAAAGTATTTATAGCTAACATCAAAGGAAAAACGATAATCTCCCTAATAGATAAAGAGAACTTTAAAAACAAAGAGGAAGAATATCAAAACCCAGGAGGTAAGGTAGATAACACACATAAACATAAACTTCACTGGCCCTTACAACAAAGAAAAGATAAAACCCACTTCTCAGATGAAGAGAAATCCCACTGAAACTACAGTGATGTTATTTTCTACCTACCAGCCTGCCAAATTCCAAAAGTTCATCGGCAAACTCTGTAGGCAAAGATACATAAACTAGTCATTCTGATAGAGAGCTCATAAGAATCCAGGTAGTGCAAGCCAGTACAATGAGAACCTAGCAATGTTTAGGAAAGTAGAATAGGCATGTATGATTTCAGCAATCTCATTTCTAGGAATCTATCCTGAAAAAATATTGAGATGATTATGTTAACATAATTTTTTACTTCATTTGTTAAAGGAAAGGATTGTCTAATTACACAGGATCAGAAGATGAGAAGAATGAACTGTGATACATACACACAATAAAATCTTCTGACCCCATTTTTTAGAAATACAAGGAGGAATGCACTTATGAAGCAAAATGAAGTGATCTTTGGCTATACTAAATAAAACACTATATACAGTAAATCCCCATGCAAAAGTGAATACAAATAAGTTTTTTAAAATAAAAAACAAAATTATCAAGAAACCAATACAAACTGCTACCAGGATTGGATGAAGAACAAAAGAGTATAGGGACAGGGTACATCCTGTGATTATTTTGTGTCATTTTGACTTTTACAGTACAAAAAAGATTCTAATATTTGAAAAATTAAATAAAAATTAAGCAAGACCCCGGAAGAATTTCCTTGGCTATTCTTTGTTTCTACTGGTTCCACATAAATTTTCAGATTGTTTTTCTAGTTCTGCAAAAAATGCTGTTGGTATGTTTTTATTAAAATTGCAGTACGTCTGTGTATCATTTTGGGTACTATGGCCATTTTGAAAATATGATTGTTGCTTACTCTTGGCATGCATTGAAGTTTTTTAAGTCCTAAAAGAAAATAATTGTCAGTCCACACTTCTCTATTTGCAAAATTAGCCTTGAAATTTATGGAGAAGTGAAGACTTTCCAAGATTAAGAAAAAAATCCTGAAGAAATAGATGGATCACTAAACTAGCATTGTAGAAAATACTTACGGGAATTCTGGACAGAGACAGGACGCCCAACAACACCAAAGAAAACAAAGGAGAATATACATCTAAAAGAAAAAAGAAAACAAAAGAATAAAGAGTAAACAAAAGAAAAAAGTAAAATAATCAGCACTGGAAAACTACCACAAAGACAGGATTCAGTAAGCACAAAACAACAGTAACTGTCAACATCAGTGGATTTAATTCCACAGTCAAAAGACACGTCCTGGCAGATTAGATTGAAACACAAAATGTAATGGTACACCGCATACAGGAGACACACTCCATTCAATGGTAAGCTCCTAGACTAAAGATGAGAGGAAGAACAGGGATACTTCACACAACTGGAGACTGAAAGCAAGAAGGGGTTAATTTCAGACACAGCAGACCACAAATGAAAACTAATCTGAAGAGATAAAAGTAACTGTAAACACTTACGCACTGAATGTTTGTGCATTCAATTTTGTGAAGCAAAAACGGCTCATTATAAAAAGACAGATACACATCAATACACTTACAGTGGGAGAGCTTCACTATTCCGCTCTCCAGTAGGAAGGTCAATGAGAGAAAAATTCAACAAAGAAATATTAGAGTTAAATTATACCACAAAACAAATAGACTTGACATCTACAGAGTGTTTCACTCAGCAACAAAATACACATTTTTACATCAGTTAAGCGGAAATTTCTCTAAAGCAGGCCATTTCTAAGTCCATGCAACATGCTTAAATAAGTAGAAAAATTTTAAATAATCCTCCACACATTTTCAGATCATAGTGGAATGAAGCTAGAAATCAACAGCAAAAGAAGCCACAGACACTACACAAACACCTGGAGAATAAATAATACATTATTCTGAAAGGGGAAAATAAGAATTGAGAGATGTTTTGTACATGTACCAATTCTCCCGATAACTGTAATCACTACATCCTGAAAATATGTGCCTATAAAAATTAAAAATAAATAAAATATCGGGAGCCAATCAGCCCCTATCTGCCTAGTAAGGAGTATAGTGAAAAGATGAAATAAGAAACGGTCAAATTTAGTAATATATGATGGGGGAGCTGGGAGTTCGATGCCTCAGGATGAGCAGAGACGATGACATTCCGAGGTAGCCACTATTTATTGGGTGTATACAATAATCGGAGGGTGGCGATGATTTTATGCTGAGAGGGTCTTATGTTGATGAGGATTGCTTTAGATGACTTAGAGGTGACCTTATGCTGTTGAGGATCTATATGTTAACGAGGATGGTGGGGAGAGATGGCAGGTTAAGAAGGAGTTTGTCCTTTCCCCAAGGTGAAACTCTTTTTATTACTAAGCGGTTTTCAAGGAACCAGTATGTCTTCAGGTGATGCAATGTTACCCTGGGGTGTCACAGTATCATGGGCTCATTGTGGCCTCAACTGTGACCAGAGGCACATGCAATTATGTTCCTGCATACCATAGCCAGCTTGCATGGCAAGACACTAAGCCTTGGACAAGCCCTAATCACAATTATGAAATTGTTTTTTCCCAGCAATTATATAGAATGGTCCTCAAAAATAAAACATTTGAAAAATCAATACATGTGTCTTAGTTACTTTTCTCTCACTGCTGAGATAAAATACTCAATACACAAAATTAAGGAACAAAAGGTTTATTTAGCTCATAGTTTGTGGAGGTTTCAGTCTGAAATCAGCTGGCTCCAAGACAGAGTGGCATGGCACAGGGGGAAAAGTTCAAGGTGGCAGAAGACAGCAAAAGCAACAAGAGCAGAGGGGGAGAAACAAACCTCTTTCCCTCCATTACACCGCATGGTGTCTCTCCACCCACACCATCTCCATCCCCTCCTCTTCCACAAGATCAGAATGTTTACAAAGTAAGGACCCTGGCCCCCTGCTGAGTTAAACTCTAAACTTCTCAAGTTGAAACAATGTATCAACCATTACAATCCACCCCTTGTCAACTGGGCAAACAAACACATTTATTTAAACCAGTTTCCAGATACAAAGACATGTCTATTCTTACCATTTCATGACTTGAACTTTATAACACAGGTTTGACAATCCTTAAGAACCAGTATTAATTCTACATTATATTACATTGGAACTGTAACATTCTGCGCCTGGCCCCTCAGAGACTCATGCACATCCCTTGAAGCAAAAAACATTTAGTCCATCTCTAAGAGTTGCCAAAGCCTTAACAGTTTCAGCATTGCTGAAAAGTCCAAGTCCCAAGCCTCCCCTGAGATGTAAGGCAAACTCTGAGCTGTAAGCCAATGTACAAATGAAAAGTTAAAACTTCCACCATTCAATGACAAAAGGTAAACATTTTCACTCCAAAAGTTACAAACAGGGGAATAGGAAAGATTGAGATCAAAGCAAATCTAAAATCCAGCAAGGCAAATGTTAAGTTGTGTAGTTTCATGTGCAGCATCTGAGGCAATCTGTGGCAAATTGTGAGATCCAAAGGACTTGAATGGTTCCAACTCTGTGGCACTTCTGGTGGTTATAGGTCCCTTGGTTTCTCTCTTAGGCCCGCTTTGCTCTTTCCTTGTATATTTGCTTAGAAAATCCAAGTTCCTGGCTTCTCCAAACTTCTGGGTTCTCCGCTGCACCTTTGCCTTCACCCTCACAGCTTCACACATCGCCCTCTCAGGAGCAAACTGCCTGGCCTCCCAGGCCTTCTGAAATCAGAGTGGAAGCCTTCTTAACCACATAACTCGCATTCTGCATGCGCCTAAAATGAACACCACGTGGATAATGCCAAGATCTGCTGCCAGCTGGAGTAGTAGCCAAGCTTCCTCTCTCTTGGCTATAGAGGTCAAGTTCTTGGATCACTGGACTCTATGAATCCAATTCTGAGGAACAAATTCTCTAGGCTGCTGCCATTCTGGAACATGGTGTGGCTGCCTCCATTGTGGAATATGGCACTCTTCAGCTTTCTTCTCAAAGCAAAGTCTTCCACTTTTGCAGTTTTGAGATTGCAAAAGGTGGAGACTTCTTGCTTCCTGTGATACCCTCAGGCCATATTTCCTATTCTTTGGTGCCTTATGAGCAATCAAAATCTCCTCTGCTCCACTTCTGCAGTCCATACCTTTACTGGAGCTTCCTTTCTGGCCAAACTCATAACATTTCAAATCAACCTGCTGGGCTCTTTGCTCTTGACTTTCAACATAAATCTGGATAAATGCCCCCAACAATAGCCATACCACTGCCTAAACGTTAGGCTACCTTGAAATTTGTTCTGCCTGATTGGTCTACTGCCCTTAATGTTAGTCTCAGGCAAAGTCTCTGGACAGGGCCCAAATCCAGACAAAGTGCTTGCCAAGTCAGAACACACATTGTCTGGAGTCCAACAGCCAATGCAGTCCTTCCCAGAAGAAACCTCCCAAGGCTTGTCTTTATCGGCAGGATTTCTATCAGCCTCCTGGTCTTCTGAGATCTGACCAGGAACTCCCACACAGAACAGCCTAGGGTATTCCAGCTATACTCTTTCAGGTTACATCTCTGAACCTTTCCAAATTCTTCCCACAAACCATTCTCAAAGGCTCTTGAACTACATGATCAGGCATAGTTGACAGAGGAATTCAGGATCATGTCAAATGGAAAACAGCACCAGAGGAAATTTGGAAGGCAGTTTATTATGCTATCAGGCTGGGGAACCCAAAGGTTCAAATCACCAGCCTAATTTTTGAGGTTACTAATTGCTTATATAGGTTTTCAGAAGAAAGGCAAATAACATAACATCTATAGTTGGTTACATATGTCTTTTCCATTAATTGCTAGGCAGAATTTACTCTTACAGGTACTAATAAGGTTACTATCATATAACATGGAAGAAGAATCAATCATTGTCTGAGATCTCGAGGTGATAACTCTCTGGGACTTGAAAGTAAGCAAAACATCACTATCTGGCTATCTCACAGCTGGCTCTGGGAGCACCACAGCTTGTTAAGTTTTGTAGCTCTCTGATCATGAGAACCAACTGTGCTTCCCATTTTCATCCTTGAACATTGTTAGAAATATAGAATTAAAATTTTCCTTACATTTAAAATAGCCTCTACATAGTCACAGTGTGGTAAATTGACAACTGGTGATCACCTTGTAACACCCAGCTGAACTTTTAAATTTTATTTTAAAGACAAAAGAATGAAGACATATGAACCAGAAAAGCCATAAACAATACAGAAAATACAAAGTTACACAGAATATAGTAAGGAATTAGCACTGGAAGTTGTATTACATAATTATCTTCATATTAGTTAACACAAAAACATTAAAGGAAACACCAAATTATAGAGAAGATAGTAGGGAATTTGCACTGGATGCTGTATAATATAAAGTTATCTTCACTTCTGTTAATACAAAAACGATTGAGGAAATACAGAATTATACAGAACATAGAAGGGAATTAGCTCTGGATGCTGTCCTACATAATGTTACCTTCACCTCTGTTACTCAGTTACACAGATGATGGCCCAGTTGA
>PVLD010019767.1:0-35538 GCA_004027595.1 Dinomys branickii
GCTAAGAAAAAGAAACATGGTGGTCATTAGAAACCTTAGCAAGGGCAAATTAAGGGACAGGGTAGAGATTGGAACATGCTGAGGAGTGAGCAGCAGGTGACAACACAGAGCTAAGGAGCATGAACAATTCCTCTGAAAAGCTTTGTTGCAGGGAGAAAAAGGTAGGAACACAGAAAGCTGAAGGGTATGCTGGAGGGTCAAGGGAAAATTCTTTTTTTTTTTTAGAAAGGGTCCCACTGTGTGGTTCAGGCTGACCTTGAACTCACAGCAATCCTCTTGGCTCAGCCTCCTGAGTGCTGGGATTACACAGGTGTGTGCTACCACTCCCAGCTTTAAGGGAAAATTCTTTAAAAGTGATCCCTCATTTCCCTGTTAACAATCAAATGAGGCAGATTTTAAATCTAAAGAGGACTGTCGGTTTTAATCTTTTTAGTTTGGGAGATAAGATATGTGAATGCGGAGGCGGCTTCAGGAGAGTGGTTCCCAAGAGTCAGGACACAGGGCTCACTGATGGGGCACATCCCTGGAAGCCTAGAAGGGCAGTGATCTGGGTCATCATGGTGTTAAGAGACAGGATCAGGTTAAGGCAGTAATCATGCATTCATAAAGATTCAATATCAATATTAAGACTACTTTCATCTAAATAGAAAAGGTACATATTTCCGTGCTAATATGGAAAGCAGCAGTGTTCTCGTAATATTGAAAGACTCAGAGGATGCCAGAACACTGGAATTTAGCCACAGCTCTATAAAACTTGAAAAGAAGTTCTTTTTAAGTAGTGTCTAAGATTCACAGAGCATTGTACCTACAAGGTAAAAAAGACTGAAAAACTAGCTTTAGAAAGTACTTAGGTATTAATGACAACCCAACCTTACCACCATATGGTGTATACATTTTACAAAAAACCCACGCTCTCACTTTTCTTCTACCTTTGTACTATCTTTAAAACACCTTTTGAGGATGGTGGAAAAGGGTTATCATCCTCTAGAATAGAGGGGTGCCTGGGGGTGAGAGAGAAAGGTTTAGACACTTGTCTACAGTACTGCAGCAAGCAAGAGATAGTAGAGCTTGGATCTAAATCTACATTCCTGGCTCTACGTGGTAGCACAGATCTACAGTTCCAGCACTCTGGGCGGTTAAGGTAGGAGGGTCATAAACTCCAGTCCAGACCAAGCAGTTTAACAAGACCCTGTCTTAAAATAAAAAAATAAAATTAAAAAGGGCTGGGTAAAAGCTGTGCACAAAGGTCCTGGTTCAATCCCTAGTACTACAAGAATCAATCAATCAATCCACATCCTGTGTCTCCCAAAACAATGCTTATTCAATAATTATATTTGTTACTAACACATCTGCCAAGTATCCATTCCTTAATCTACTGAGATTAATGGCTGATGAATTTCATTGACATCACAGACATCGCAGAGGAGTGGGCTGGAAGAACCACTGAAGGAGTAAGCCATCTCTAGTACTAGGTCCCATTCCTCTCCCAAGTGACAGTCTATTCATTCACATGCCTACAAACTCAACATAACATTGAAAATAGAATTTAGGCTGGGCATGGTGGCATAAACCTGTAATCCTAGCACTTGGGAGGCTAAGGCAGGTGCATCAGTGTGAGTTGGAGGTCAACCTGGGCTACAAATTGAGCTCAAGGCTAGGCTGAACTGCACAGTGAGATGCTGTCTCAAGACAGAAAAAAGGGCTGGGTATATAGCTCAGTGGAATAAGCGCCTGCCTAGCAAGCGCAGGGTCCTGAGTTAGATCCCCAGTACAGCAAAAAAAAAAAAAAAGACAGAAAAAAAAAAAAGGAAACTAGAACTGAAGAAGCTGGGTGTGGTGATGCACACCTGTAATCCCAGCACTCAAACTAACGGTTGAGGCCACTAGTTTGAGGCCAACCTAAGCTACAAATGAGTTTAAGACCAGCCTTACGTGCATAGCAAAATCCTGCCTCTTAACAACAAAAAAAATCAATAAATGAATAAATAAAATAAAATAGAACTGAAGAAAACTCAAGACTCCCTAACTTCTCTGCTGCTGAGACTGACAGACAAAGGGAAACAGTCTTGGGCGGTGTTTGAAAGTACAGCACATGTTCTCTTTCTAGTGACTTGTGCTAGGGAAGTGTGTCTCAGCCATGGCACTGTGTATCGGGTCACTCTTTGTTGTGGGGCACTGTCTTGTGCACTGTAGGATGTTTATTTAGTACCATCGCTGGCCTCATCCACTAAGTATGAGAAGCCCTGCTACTCAACCACAACAACGGAGAATGTCTCCTTACATTGCTCAGCATCCCCCGGGAAGCAGGACAGCGACCCCTCCAATTTAGAGCCACTTATCTAGACAGACCACATTGTGACTACAGACATCAGGGTCATGTACGACAGCCGTACCAAGAGGGGAAACCCAGTCTTTTATTTAAGGTAATATTTTGCATAATTTTTTACAAAAACCCTGAACTGCTATAGTCATACATGTAATGTGTACCCAGAAAAGTAGGCCAAGCCCAAGGGCCATCTGACTTCAACGATCCTGGATCCAGTCAGTCACAGCATTAGAAAATGACAGAAGCCTCTTTGTCTGTTAACTGCCCAGCAGGAAGTCATCTCTCACAGGAGAATTGATTTTGTATGTGATTAATAAAATTATTTATGAGTATAAAGTCAATTGTTGGGGGGAGAAGACAAAGCAAAATCTCCTCTTTTCAAGTTATGGCCCCTGGGGAGAAAAAAAAAGAAGTTATGCCCCTGTGTCTGGATGTACATCTAACGTAATTCTATCGGCTGTGGAGGGTCCTGTGCTTCCAACCTGCAGAGGTGCTGCTCCAACTGTCACAAGCTAAGTGTGCCCTAGCTTCCAGGTGCTGAAATTGGTAATACCCTGTCCTTGTTAGCACCTGTGATTACCAAGCTGTAGGAAGGGTAGCAATTCATTAATTGTAAGTTTTCTGAAACTAGGACTCTTTGGTCCTGCAAGGCAACCATGAAACAAAGCCTCATAGAACATGACAGGCGGGAACAGGGAGGAGGCTGACATTCACACTGCAATGACTCCTGGTGCTTTGCAGGGACCAAAGTGTCTGCCACAGTACGCAGAAACCCAGACACACACACACTGGTCCACGCCTATCAAGCCATTGCTCACCTTCCTGTTCTATGGAGGGTGTCCACCCACTGGGAAACCTAGCTCTGTCCACAGGCTCACAACAGACAAAGCCTGCACTGCCTGACTCATCATCTACTGGGAGGACAAGACCACCCCTAAAAGGCCAACAACACCCCTCCCGGGGCTGGTTGTGTGATCGCCTTTGAAAGAAAGGACACTTAGTTCTTTGTTTTCTGTTTCACAATTATTTACTCTGCCCATAGAAATATGGCATTATGCACCTTCCCATCACTTCTGTGTAACAGAATAGTACACTCTAACAACCCTTGAGAAGGAAGTATTTTCTAAGAGTTTCTTCAAAAAGAACCCATGAAATAATTGACTTTATATATTCTAAGTGAGGGACTTCAGAATCAAAGGATGATCAGTGGCATCCTCACGCTTTTTCAGCCTGCCTTCCTTCTTCTCTCCCTCTCTCCCTTTCTTCTTTCCTTCTTTTTTTGTCTTTTTTGCAACAGGGTCTCGCTATGCAGTCTGGGCTGGCCTTGAGCTCATTTGTAGCCCAGCCAGCCTTGCTTTTTAAGGTGGCAGATGTCTACCAATCTCCAACCTCCACCCAATTTTGCCAAGTACTGTGAGTATTCCTGTTGTTTCTGAAGCTATGCTGTGCTGTTAAAAACAAAAAACAAAAATCTTTCACTCTTGAATGTGTTTGAAACAAAATCCTGTTTAAATAGCTGCACCCCAAAAGAGGGGTGTGAAAATATCCAGGAGTGTGTGTGTGTGAAAATATCCAGGAGTCTAATATACAAAAGAATAAAGAGAATAAAGTGGTACAAGTACAGATACATCTAAATGAAAATTTATGGAACATAAAAATAATTTCCTATGGCTTAAAAAGAGAACTAAAATACATAAATATATACTCTAGCACATAATATAAATCAAGAATAGATGTTTGGAATAAAGAGTGTATTTTGGGGAAGAATATTTGTGACTTCAGACATTATAAATGATCTATATTAACATCACTTTTAAAGTATATACTTTTTAAGACGAGTAAAAAATAAAGTGAATGGAAAATAATGCTTCAAAAAGAAAATAACAAATATGGCAAGTGCTATGGTCTGAGTATCTCAGACCAAATCCACGCACTGAAACTTAGTGGCCGCGTGGAATTATAGCGTTAAGAGGCGGGGCCTTGGGCTGTGATTAAGTCACGAAGGAGCACCCCGCCCCCGTTGGAATTGAGGCATTAACGACAGCTGCTCTTCTAACAGGCAGATGTCACAAGAAGGGCCTCACCACACATTGACCCCGCCAGTGCCTGGACCTTAAGACTTCCCAGCCTGAAAAAATGAATTTTGTTCCTTATCAGTTATCTAGTCTCAAGTATTTTATTACAGACAGCACAAATGACTATCAAGAGAAATATACTTTTTTTTTTCTTTTGAGACAGGATCTTGCTATGTAGTTCAGCCTGACCTAGAATGATGTAGCCCTGGCTGGCCTCAAACTAACAGCAATCCTCCCGCCTCAGCCTCCCAAGTGCTGTGACTACAGGTATGAGCCACCAGGCCCAGCCTATCAAGAAAAATATAGGGCTGGGGATATAGCTCAGTGTCACAGTACCTGCTTGGCAAGCACAAGGTCCTGAGTTTGATTCTCGGTACCAAAAATATAAATATATATATAAATATAAATATATATATATATCTCACAAATTAATGGTAGAACAATTAATAATTATAACAAATATAAGTAGATTAAATGGATCATGGTTAAAGACCATGCAAGGACACTTTCAAAATTCAGCTCTGTGCTTATTCAAAGCCCAGACAAAGCTTCATCAACTACTGTATCCCTGTGGTGCCTGTACCCATTTGGAGCAGAACATTCTGGTCCCTGTCCCTGCACATGAGACACACTGACCTAACCCAAACCAAACCAGTGGGCAAAAGCCATCCAGCACTGCTGGGCCAATCAATAGGGTTGTCAGCAGGTACAGGAACTGGAAATAAACACGTACTACTGAGTGTCACTCAGTTTTCATGTTGTTACATAGCATTATTTTAACAAAGATTAACTGAGAAGATGCTCTTCACAAGTGATAACTAAAACAAAAATACTCAGGAGAACTAAATTCCAAATATGAGATAAAACCCAGGCTAATACCAATTAAAGGTGGTATCAGACAAAATACAAAGCATGATTAGAATAAGAATGCCACATCTTAATTTTTTTTTAAAAGCTCAAATTCATTTCACCTTAAAATACCAAAATATTTCCAGGCATGGTGGTACACACCTGTAATCCCAACACTTGGGAGGCTGAGGCAGGAGGATCGTTGCCAGTTTGAAACCAACCTGGACTACAAAGTGAGCTCAAGGCCAGCCTAAACTGCACAGCAAAAACTCTGTCTTAAAAAAAGCAAAATATTTAAGGCAAAGATTAAAATAAACACAAATAATATTAGATAGTCCCTAACAGGAGGCTTTAAATTTTTTTCCCTATTGCTTGATTACTGCAGATTAAGGACGCAAATACAGTAATGAGTTTAGAAAAATCAATACCACTTAACAGGTTAATACACTCATGCAGCGCACCCAAAATATACTAAACAAATTTTTTTTTTTCCGGTACCAGGGATCGAACTCAGGACCTTGCGCTTGCCAGGCAAGCGCTTATGCCACTGAGCTATACCCTCAGCCCCTATACTAAACAATTCATATTCATTTCAAATAGTTTCAGAACTAGCCCTGTGTGGTAGCATATACTTGCAACTGCAGCACTTGGGAGGCTGAGGCAGATCACTGCAAACTCAAGGCCAGTCTGGGATGCATAGTGAAGTCGAGGCTAGCTGGAACTAAGAGACCTTGTCTCCAAGAAAACCCCAAATAGTCTCAAAATTTTTGTAAAAATTGATCCTAATAGAACCATCCATAACTTTATGTCAAGGAAATGAAGAAATGAGTAAAAAAGGTAACTAGACTTAGTGTTCAGTGATTTTCATTTCAGCTATTTGCTCATATAGTTGTTTTTTTGGCTTTTTTGGGACAGGGTCTTGCTATGCAGTTCAGGCTGGCCTTGAGCTGACTTTGTAGCCTAGACTGGTCTCAATCTCATAATGATCCTCCTGCCTCAGCCTCTGAAGTGCTGGGATTACAGGTATGCACCACCACACCTGGTTATTGTGCAGTTTTAAAAATTTTTTATTTCTATATGTTTGCAATATATAATGGTTGACTGATCACAGGGAGTTGGCACATATTTTTTAAGACATAAAGAAAATATTCATTAAAAGTTCAATTAATACTACATGAGGAAGCTGGGCGTGGTTGTGCACACCTGTAATCCTAGCACTTGGGACGACGAGGCAGGAGGATCGCTGAGAGTTTGAGGCCAGCCTGGGCTACAAAGCAAGATCCTGCCTCAAAAAGCAACAGCTGCACAGTAACATAGACTGGGGGCTTCAGAGACTCAGAACAGAGTCAAATTAGTGGCACATAGCCCCCATCTGCTTTGAGGTCCTGAGCACCACTTCCTGGAAGGACAGACACGGTTTATTTCATTCAGGAAGCACAGACTTGGCATGGAGAGTCCCTCTGTAAGTTCGGCATTTGAAAGAACAAAATGGACAGTGTAACACATTAACAAGATCTTGTATCAACTGTGAGAGGCCTCTGAATTGTTGAGCAAGCAAGGCTATCTTTGCTCTCCAGAAGTTAATTACACACAGAAAAGACTGAGCAATAAAAATAGCTAGTCTCATGGTGTATGTGGTTTCTGTAGGCTCTCCCCAAGGGTATTACTTTTTCAATCCTCCTTCTAAAGCACAACTAAAACAATTTTGTAACCCTCAAGCACATTACTTACTCCTTTGAAAGCCAGAGTAGAGCAAGGGGAACACACATTAAATCAATTTTGTAAAAGTGAATCCACAAAAGGCACACAAGGAGCTCATCAAGAATTTAAGTCACTGTTAACCCAATGAATGCCCCCCGACCTAGTTCCTGAATTCTAAGTTCAGAGGTAAGGTAAATTCTGGGTGAGGATCAGCCTCAGCTACTCTTACATCTCAGGTCCTCTGCCAGGCAGTCTATAATTAACAAGTAAGGCTTAGAAACTGATATGAACTCAAAAGAGCTTCCAATGCCAAAAGCCAGCTTCTCTAACACTGAGCAGTACAGCCCTGGAGCCGCTGCCATCCAGAACCTGGGGCTCAGAGCCCTGCTGCAGAGCAGGGCTGTGCACGCACACCAGTTATGAAGAGCCTCTTTATCGAAGCTCTAATGGCCTGACCTCAACACCTGCTGCACTTCCTGAAGACAGACAGGCTCTGGAGCACACTTGTTCTGCGCACGCGGCTGCACTTTCTAGGAACGACCGCACACATGCAGTGGCTGGCCAGCTGCCAAGGCGGGGGCAGCCAGCCGCCTCGGGCCTGAACTTTCCCAGCACTGTCAGGGCGGGATCCCGCTAGGAGCTGACTCAGCGGCCGGCATGGAACTCTGCCAACCACACAGCCACACGGGGGCTGCCAGCGACTCACAGATGTTTTGCTAAACCAAAGCCAACAGCCTGGAGGCGGGTCTGGGCTGGCAGCCAGGGAGCTGCTGTCGTGGAAGTCAGGCTTCTGATTCTAGTCCTAGCTCTACTGCTGCCTCCCTGGGTGATGTGAGGAAACCCTCTGTGCACCTCTGGAAGCACGCTAGTGTGCATGCAGGATGGCAAAAAATGTTTGCATCAAACATCCTGGAGCACCACTGGCTACCATGTGCCTGGCACTGAGCAGACATTCACGTGGGCTAGTTCGTTAATCCCTCCAACACTCCTTAGAGACATCTTTGCTATTTTTATTCTACAGATGGAAAGACACAGGCCAGAGCAACTCAAGAGTGCCACAAAAAGACCCTAAGGGTAAGACATGGAAGGCATGGGATATGAGACCCATTTCTTACTGTAGACCCTACCACCAACACTGCATTGTAAAACTTGGCGCAACTGTATTTTTCAGGTTCTAAAGGATGTTTCTTACATGACTTCTCAGCTGCCCTAGTAAGCGCACAGCTCCTAACCAATGATTTCTAAATGCCACCACCGGGCCACATGGAGCATGCCTATAGAACTTATATACTAACAGCTGTATCACGAACTCTGCCCAAACCAACAAGTCACTCAGCCTGGCACAATTTAACACCATTCTTCTAAGTGAGGAAAACTGTAATGCGGGTCATAAAGAAAAGGGAAATTATAAATAAATGTTTGGTTAAAAATACTGATTTCCTGGGCTCTACCCTCCAAAATCATTTATTAGGACCCTGCAGTCTGCCTTTTCAAAAAGCCCTCTGCCTGACTCTGGTACTCAGCCATATTTAGAAGTCATTTCAGCTTTCTGCAGCTAAAAGGGAATTGTGAGGTCTATCCTTCTGTGTTTCTAAACAGATGATGTAAAGGTGAAGTGAAATCATGTACACAAGGCTCTTACTTGGGAAAAATATGTGATGCAAGTGCTTCTTGCCAGCTATGTTCAGCTATAGTACAACAAATTCTCCTCGAAGGGCATTGTCTTCCATTAGCCTAGGAAACACTTGGGCAAGACTATTCTCAGGTTACTATTAGAAAAATTGCTGACACTCAAGTATCCCATTTAGAGACCATGGTCTACCATTTAGTAGACCACTTAGATAGTCCTTGTGACATCAGAGCAAACTCATCCTTCCTTTCAAAAAGAAAGGCAATACTGACATTCTTCCACATCAAATTTGGAACAATCTGCACGAAGAGTAACTTATGCATTCCATCATTTTAATGAAGAAAGCAGAAGTTAATTTATTTGTATATGGTGGGGACAGAACCTAGGTAGTGATAGCAAACCTTTTCAAGCTTTCAATGATAACAAACAGCCCACTGCAGCACATATGCCATAGGTGTGCCACTACTGACCTGCCTTGGCCATACTATGCATACGTGCTATTAATAAACTGCAGCTCCCAAGAGAACAAAGGCAAGAAAAAAATTCAGTCTATTCATGGCTTGGCTGTGCGTCCGTGAAGTGAGGCAAGGAGGCCCAGACTAGCACAGCCCCTGCCCTTGGCCATTCAGCACCCTCTCTAGCTCACCTTTGGGAGGAACAAATGGCTGCCTTCCATGGCAGAAACACTCACCTGTTTCAGCTGCTCATCTGGATTCCAGCTTGGCTGCCCAGCCATGGAAACAGAAGGTGGAGCCTTGGAAGCATCTTTGGTATGGTCTTCTTTAGTTTGCTGTCCATGTGAAGGAAGCCCTGGTGCTGGAAGCAGACTGGACATGGGTGCTGCTCGGGGGTCTAGGCGAGCTGTTTTCTGCACGTGGAAATATTTGGAAGCAGCTTGGGCCTCTTTTTCAGCCACATCATCTTCCCCATCCTCATCTTCCAAATCTCCTTCCTCTTCCTCAGGCTCTGAGTTCACGCCGCTCCGTTCAAACACTCGGGCCACCGGTGTGGCTGGTGAAACTCTGGCTAAAGGGCCCAAGGCAGGACTGCTGGCAGGTCTCCCAGGTGTGGTAGAAAGGACAGTAGGCTGTGTGACTAGCTTTTGGGCATACAGGAACTGGGCTTCTTTCATCTGCTGTCCCTGCTTCTCTCGGGCATCCATGGGCAGAGGAGCAAGGTGCGACTGCTTCTGTTGCTGTTGCTGCAGCGGCTCCATCGCTGCCGTAAGTCTCACTCATAGATTGGCATGGCTGTGGGCCAGGACACGGCCTAGCAGGCACTCCTAGGCACTCGGGAGGTCCACTTTAAGTGATTAACCAAAATTACAAAGTAGGAGGAAGGGGGAAAAACATCTACATGAAACAGGTATAAGAGGTTTCATTTCTCCAATAAAAGGCCATAGTTCTGATCATTAAACACGTGCTCCTAAATCTGAGTTTCAGCACAAATTGAATATGGGGGGGGCAGGGCGTAAATAAAGGAACAAGATCTAAGAAGGGAAACACATGGTCAATTTTGGTAGTAATAAACTATTGACGCTTTTAAATGAAAACCCAGAAGCAATTTAATTGGCCAACATCTGTGTTCTGATCTCTTTCCTTCAATATTATTAAACATTCATATTTACCACTGAAAAGGCAAATGGGAGTGCACTGTACAAGGGGTTGTAACTATGAAAAGCACCACAATAAAGAAAAAGAAAGGCCTGCTTACAAAAAAAGAGAATATCCCTTATGTTCCCCAGGCCCATCAGTGAAAGAAATTACCATCCAAGCTAGAAAACTATCAGGCAGACAGCACAACTTCTCTTATAGAAAAAGCAAGATTAAACTCGCTGCTCTTGGGTTTAAACTTTGCAAATTTCCCAGATCACATTGCCAGCCTGCTTATGGAATGGACTGAACCTGGCTAACTGGACATTATAGCCTCAAAAAGAATCCAATTTCAACAACATGAAAGAAAAAAAACAGAGGAGGTGAGAGTCTCAAATTGCAATCCTCGCTCAAAAATAAACAGGAGCGAATTCCTCAGGAGATTTTAAAGTTAATTAATTTGAAACAGGTATCAACAGTATCTAAACAAGTTAGTGCTTCTTTCTTATATATGGCCAAGTAAATCTCGCAATCTTTTTTCTTTCCGATTCACTTCTACTACGATATTTTTCCTATGATGAATACAAAAGGAGACTTTCAGGCCAAAAGCATTCTGGGGGCAGGTTTATCTGCATTCTTACCAATCAGTCTCCAAACGCCCCTTTCACACCCTCTCCATCTCTAAACCCCCCTTCCTCCTCTTTAAGCTCCCACCCCCAACAAACCTCCCTTTGAGTTATGTTTTCTCAGCAAGTCTCCATAACTGACTGGATTACTATGCAAGGTCAAATTTTAGGGTGAACAAGGCTTGCAACAGTGTAATTTTGTCAGCACATCAAAGCAGCAGCTGTATCGCGCAGGTTGGAACATGATATTTGCATTGTTTCAGTGTTTTAGAACTGGGTTGGAAGACAAACAAAAAAATCTCCAGCATCTTCAAAAATTCATGGGGAAGTAATCACATCCTTAGCAATAAAAATGGCTTGGATTTATGATTTTTTTAATAGGTTGCAGTAAAAAGAGTACAATTTTTAAAGCTAGGCAAAAAAGAGTAAATATTCTCATTTTTTGTTTATCTTAGAAGTGCCGGTTATGCCTTTTGAATTGTGAAAGATTCAAATTCCAATTTGCCTCTGACTTCCTTTACTTCCTCTCTTAGCACTTCAGAAAGTGTGAGTTAAGCCTGAAGCAATGCTTTCATTCTGTTTTAGCTGTTCTTTCAGTGTACAAAGCACGAAAAGATTTGCAGTCATATTAAATCCTGTTGCCAAAAGTGTTCATTTAAAGTAAAAAAGAAAACAATCAAAAACAAAAACAACGTGAGTCAAAGAAAATTAAACAAAAGAATAAACCGAACAATTCAGTGACCACTGAAAATGTCCGTATAAACATCGCGATCAATCACAAAATAATTTCCCAACTAAATTCTGCCCGTCACTTCTGTGTCACCATCTTCTCGGCGTGCAGTCCCGGGAACAGAGATGACTCAGTTCTACAACTCGACACACGTTCTCCCCGAGAGCCCGTCTTCCCCAGTCCCTAGGCAGTTGTGATCCTAACAATGCCACCTGCCCGCACTCGCGGAGCTCAGGTCTGGGGAACCTGCAGCTTCTCGCCCTCCCGCGCGGCCCCTCCCCCAGCCCCCGGTCCGGGATCCCGGAGCCCTCGACGCCCGCGACGCCCGCCTGGTCGGCTCCCACCAGCTAGCTCGCGGCCACCCCACGTACCCCGTTCTGGGCCCTCCCCAGGCAGCCCACTGATCTTCCCTCCGCCGAGCCGGGGTCCCCTCATACCCTGACCCCGACTCTTTTCTCTCTTCCCTCGGGCCGGGCGTCCCCGCTCCGTCGCACACCTGCCTCCCCGCTCCCCGGAGCCACCTGCCGAGAGCAGGCGCCGCCGGCTCACCTGTGAATCTCCGGCCGCGGGCGGTGGACTAAGCAGCCGCTCAGGCCCCAGGCCGCAGCCGCGTCTCGGGACTCCTCCGCCGCAGCCGGGGGCCACAGCCGGGGCGGAGCCCGCACCGGAAGCGGTGCGGTGGGGCCGGGCCACCGGCCGGGGCGGGAGAAGGGCGGGGGCGGGGCCCACGGGCGGGGCGGGGCCTGAGACCGGAAGCGACTAAAGGGAACCAGGGGGGCAAGGCGGAAGTGACTCCCTCGGGCGGCCCCGCCCTACGGGATCGTAAACGGAAGTGAGTGGAAGCGGGCGCAACCTCAACCAATGGGAGAGTGCGGACCCGAAGGAGTTAGGGAGGGAGCACTTCCGCGCGGAGTTGAAAAGAGCCGGGCTGGGCACAGCTTGGTATTTTCTGAGAGTTTGGTGTCCCGCGGCGGGAGGCTGGAGGAAGGACGAATCATAAAGAACAAAGCTATGTTAGAGTTTCGTGCTGTTTTAATCTACACCTAGTCTCCTTCTCCAAGCAGGTGTTCTCAGGGTTTCTTGGTTTTAGGCCAGCTTTCAGCCCTTAAGACCAGGCTGTCTCCTGAGGATCCTACAACCCCCGAGGCCCCCTCACGTGGGTTAGTATTCTCACTGTCAGGTCCCAGAGGTACGGGCTGTATGCCGGACGCTCACCCATTGGACGATTGCTTACTTCTCCGACGCTAGCTTTTACGACTTTGCGCCCCCCTTTGACCACCTCTATAGTGAACAGTTGTGGATTCGCGCCGGCAGGCCTTACTTTCTTCCCCTTGACCGTCTGTCACGGTCACATCAGAGTTCAGGTCGACAGTACATTAAATATCGGGCCCCTTCTGTGGCAAGCCTCCCAATCCCAATCAAAATCTAGACCTCCTTACCAAACTCGAATCAGTAATTCAAACATCCTTCAGCCCACTCAGCCTTCTGTCCTTTCAGTTTAACTGCTTAAAATGCCAACATAACTGTTCTTTCACTGTATCACTTCCAGTCTGCTGAAAGTCTCTAATTTATGTCTTAACCATTAACCCCGCTACTCTTAACTTCCCTCCTTACCTGTTTTAGATTTAATGGTATATCATTACCACCCCGCTTTTTCTCGCAGTCTCACCCCAACAGTCCCTTTTCTCCAACTAAGACCCCCACACTGGCTGGACCTCCAATCTTCTCCATGCTTGTGCCTTGTAGAGAACTGTCCTGCCAAACAGACTGACATCATTAAATTAGTTTATCAACCTTAGACAAATTATTGCTGGAAATCTCTAACCCTGCACTTCGGTATCACTTCCTTTGATGACCTAGCCATACAAGTAACAGAAAATGTAAACTGTCCTGAAATCTAGAAATCTACTTACATATGTCCTTGTCCTGTCTTTCCTTCCTAAAAAATTACACAATCAAAAATACTCAGTGAGGGGGCTGGGGATATAGCTCAGTGGAATAAGCGCCTGTCTAGCAAGCGCAGGGTCCTGAGTTCAATCCCCAGTACTGCAAAAAAAAAAAAAAAAAAAAAAAACAACTCAGTGAGCTATCAGTATATTCCAGACCAAGTGCTCATCTCAGTGTAAATCAAGCAGTGGACAAAACTGCCCTCAAGGATCTTTGCTAACTCAGGACACAGAAAAAACAAATATTGTCAGGGATGTGGACTATGAAAGAACAAAGCAAGGCAGGGATCCTACCATGGTGTTGAACAGTTGCTGATTCAGATATTGGAAAACTCACTGTTAAGGAACACTAGACTTAACTAGATAGGGTAAACTTTGTGGATATCTAGGGAAAGAATGTTCTAGCAGAGGAGACCACAAATTTAAATACTCTGAGGTAGGCACATGTTTGACACTATAGGAATAGCAAGGAGATCTCTATGGCTGACAGTGGAGCAAGTAAAGGAGAGAGCAGTAGGAGACCACATTAGAAAGACAGCCAAGGCCTAATGATGCAGGGCTTTGTCTCCATGGCAACATTGCCACTAAGGAGTTTTGGGCAAAGGAGTGACTTGATTAGACATAATTCTAAAAGGATCATAGAACTTGGAGGTGGTGGTGCATGCCTGTAATCACAGCATTCAGAGGCCTGAAGCAGGAGGGTTGCTGTGAGTTCAAGGCCAGCCTGGGATACATAGTGAGTTCAAGGCAAGTCTGAATTACACAGGGAAACCTATGTCAAAAAAAAACCAAAAGGGGTGAGGGGAGGAGGGATGGGGAAGCTTTGGGGTGATAGAATTCTTCAGAATCCTGATTATAGTAGTATCCAATGAATCTTTAATATGTGTATTAAAATCCACAAAACTAGAGCCAGGCGTGGTGGCACATGCCTGTAATCCCAGCACTTGGGAGGCTGAGGCAGGACGATTGTTGTGAGTTCGAGGCCAGGCTAGGCTGCAAAGTGAGGTCAATGCCAGTCTGAACTGCATAGCGAGACCCTGTCTCAAAAAGGCAAATAATAATAATAATAAAATAAAAATAAAATCCACAAAACTATCATATAAAGTCAATTTTATTGTATGAAGCTTTTTTTAAAAAGCCAAACTTTTAAAAATGTTCAAATTTCCTAATTTTCAGAGGTTTCCCATGATCCTCTTGCAATATTGGATGCTTCTGCCAGAATTCAAGCAAACCCCAGTCTCACCCACTGTCTTAGCTTGTTTTGTATTGCTATAACAGAATACTTGAGGTTGGTAATTTATTTTTTTAAATGGGTTTCTTACAGTTCTGTAGGCTGGGAACCTTCAAGTCTGAGAGGTTTCATCAGGAGAGCGCTAGCACGCTACATCGTGACAGAAGGCAGAGGGAGTCCAGCATTGCTTTTACAGCAAGCCCTGTCTTGAGATAACTAACCACTCCTGCAATAATGACATTAATGCATTCTTGACCTCATCACTTATTAGGCCCTGTCTCCCAATGCTGTTTTGCTCTGAAGATTAAGTTTCCAACAAATGAACTTTGCAAATGATCTTTTGCTTTAAAAAAAAAAAAAAAGACTTTTCCTTGATCCATATTCTGTGACTAAAGCCTTATCTCACTGTTTCCTTCCTGTCAAAACTTCTAGAGTTACAGTTTTCACTGCAGCCCAAGTGATCTGATCTATCTCCTTACAATGTGTATGGCTTGTTAACAGCTCTGCAATCAGGCCTAAATTTCTTCATGTGGCCTACAAGGCCCTGGGAGATCTAGCTACTTACCAACTTCTTTGGCTTTATCTCTTTGCCTCAGAGTGGAATATAGGGGCCGGGAAAGTGATCCCACTAGATGACATCAGTAGCTGAAACAGAAAATAACTGTAGTTTTACTTAACAATGGCTCCAAAACACTAGAGTAGTACAGGTGCCAAATAGCACCTGTAAAGTGCTTCTTGAAGTTAAAAAGATAAAAGTACAATAAGATATATTGAGTACAATCACATGACTTTTATTATTATATGTGGTTATGTTTTATTACTTATGGTTAATCTCTTATTATGTCTAATTTATAAATCAAACTTTGTCGTAGGTGCATATGTATAGGAAAAGACATGGGGAAAGGGAAGAGAGAAAAGGGACATAAAAAAGAATTAAGATGTATTATATACACATGCCAGGACCCGTGAAGACTGTGATCATGCGATCATTATCTACTACAAACATGGGCTTTTTTTCTTTTTTGGTATGGGGATTTGAATTCAGGACCTTGCTAGGCATGGTGGCACATGCCTGTAATCTCAGCAGTTGGGGGACTGAGGCAGGAGGATTGTTGTGAGTTTGAGGCCTGGGCTACAAAGTGAGTTCAAGACCAGTCTGAACTGCATAGTGAGACCCTGTCAAAAAAAAACCCAAAAAGAAATGAATTCAGGACCTTACACTTGCCAGGCCCAGGCACTTATGCCACCAAGCTGTATTCTTGGCTCATTCAAACATGGACTTTAAAAATAAAAATTAAAGAAAAGGAAAAGACGTGGAATTGTAAATAGGGAGTTTGGTATTATCTCAAGTGTTTAGGCATCCCTTGGGATCTTGGAACATATCTACTGTGAATTAGAAGAACTATTATACCCTTCTCTAAAACCAAAGCAAAATAAAAACCCTATTAAACTAGGGATGGTGGTACACACTTTTAATCCCAGTGCTCTGAGAGGCTGGGGCAGGAAGATCAAAAGTTTGAGCCCAGCCTGGGGAATTTAGAGACTTAGCGAAGGACTGTCTCAAAATAAAAGAAGAAAGAGGAGGGGAAGGAGGGAAAGAGGATGTAGCTCAATGCAAAAGCCGGGGGTTTAGTCCCCTATGAGACACACACACACACACACACACACACACACACACACACGCACGCGCACACACACACACACACACTCAAATTATATAAATGTTGAGTTCCATGAGGTGTGATGGTGCATGCCTGCAATCTTATCACTTGGAAGATTAAAGCAGAAAGATCAAGAACTCAAGGCCAGCCTGGGCTATATAGTGAGATGTCTCAAAAAATAACAAACTATATGTGTGTGTGTGTGTGTGTGTGTGTGTGTGTGTGTACACACAATAAACCGGGTGTAGTGGTATATACCTGTAATCTCAGAACTCTGGGAGGCTGAGTATCAATAGTTGGAAGCTAATCTGGGGAATTTAGCAACTTATTTAGAACTTGTCTCAAAAATAAAAAATGCTGGGGATATACTTCAGTGCAAAGGCCCTGGATTTAGTAACCAGTAATAAATAAATAAACAAATAAATATTTTTCTTTTTCTTTTCCAGGACTGGGGATTGAATTTGGGATTTGTGCTGGGCTACATCTTAGCCATTTTAAATTTTTTATTTTGAGACAGTCTCACTTAGTTACTAAATTGCCTAAGGTGGGCTCAAACTTGTGATCCTCCTGCCTCATCCTCCTAGAGGGCTAAGATTACAGCTATGTGCAGCTGACGTGGGTATCATTTTAAATGTATGTTTTGTTATAAAGTTAGCCTTATATGTACAGTGGATAAAAGCTGAGAAACAGGAAGTGACTATATTAGAATCCTAATGTAATTAGTCATAACTAGTAAGCAGGACATGACTTTTAGTTTGTGTTTGTGATAGCCAACATTAATTATTGATGTGATTGTATCTACACTGAGACGGTATTTTAGCATGAGTTGGCATCAATTTGGCAACTCAGGGAACGCATAAAATGCTTTGTTTTTGGAATAGTAATTACATTTTCAATGTGAATTGCCCCAAGCTTTCGGGGGGGGGGGGGACTTTTTGGTGATTAAAGCCCTGGGTGAGGCAGGAGAGGAGTGATCTAAAGTTACAGGACCTTGCACTGCCATGGAAAATTAAAGTGGAACCAGATGATGAAGCAGCCCTGGGGGCATGTGCGATGCCTCTGTTGAGTAAATGGTATAAATAGTAATTGTGTATGGAGGAGGTGTAAGGAGTCCACACAGTTGTACAGGCACTTGAGTGATTGTAGAGTGTTGTAGGGTGGATGCACCCCTACTGGGCTTCCAGGACATCACCCCACAAGGACGGAGATGCCTATCAGGCTGCCTGCTGAGTTTTTTCTTGCCTAGAGCTATTTGTATTTTAAATCAGACCTTTGGTGTTTGCTGCTCCACTAGCTACTGAATATAGGGGAAATCTACTACTGAGGCCCAAAAGGCTAAACTTTTTTTTTTTTTGAGACAATTTCTCAGGTTGCTGTGTAGTTCAGGCTGGCCTTGAACTCACTATGTAGTCCAGGCTGGCCTCAAACGCAGAGTTATCCTCCTGACTCGGCGTAGAGTGCTGGACTACACGGGTGCACGACCACACCAGGGCAAAGGTAAACTGAGAATCTTTGCAAAGTGAGTCAAAGTGGGAGCGGGCGGCTACAGAGGGAGCCGCTCTCTGGCCACACTCCCTTTCTGCCCGCTCTCACTACAAAGGTCTTTTCCAAGCCTGTGACTGTGATTTGCCAACATTCTAATGAAAGGACTTGTCTTTATTGTTCTCTCACCTGACAACAGAAGAAGAGGTCAGACCTGTATGACCAACTGAAAGGCCAGTCTCGAAGTGGTTCATCTCGGAAAACATTGTATTCTTTCACTCTCCGTGAGACTCAAAGCTCTTTTTGCAAAGCTCCATCCCGATTTCCGTGGTGGCCTCAGCACCCAGCAGTCCCAAAGACAGCTAGAGGGAAAGGGAGCAGGCAGCAGTTCAAGCCATCTGTCCTAGAACAAGGCATCTGGTCAGCGGCCTGTGCCTCTGGTTGGGACTTTTGGGGAGCCATCTGGCCCCTGATCTGACAGAGCTGTGAGAACCCAGATGTTAAGTGTTGGTGAGCCTAAGAGGAAAGGGTGCCCAGGCCACTCAGCCTGACAGTAAGGTTGCCCACTTGGAGAACTGTGAGGTCTACCACTTGCTGTAAACATGTCCACAGACACCCGTGCTCACAGGCCAGGCCCTTACACCCTTCAAAGTATTTCTTGCCAAGCACAACACTGGGTACAGTAACATAATGTTCTATTGCTGAGGTTGGCTAAGATGCCTTCTATCTGGCTTAAAAGAAACCCAATCTGTCGATTTCAGTAAGAGAAAAGCACAGAGAAAGCCTGCAGGATACTAGGCAAATATCTGAGACACACCATCGGAGGATACACAGCATGTGGGAGAAACTAAGGCTTCCTGAATGGGGAGGTGTACTACTTTTGCTCAGATGGAGATGTTTGGGCTTCTGGTTCATGATACCTTCCTTGCCGGACACGGCATATACCACACGACTATGTTCCTCTTGCAAGGAGGAATACACTGTTAATACTATTGTATTTCTGAGTGTTAGCTCAGTATTGGAAAGGACCAGAAACCATGTAGAGTCTATCCAGAGTTACTGAACTTTTATTAAGGTGGAATATAGTCAATGCCACAGAGGATGAGAAGTTGTTTGTCCTCCAGAACTTTGCTGATTGTGTTATGCCAGGAGTATGTGTTGCATGCTTAGACGGATGCAAATCAGTCTCAACCCAGATTTTGAACCCTGCTGAATTTCAGGGAATAACATACCATCATTTTGGAATCTGATTCAGAAATTTCACCTTTAAAAATGGACTTGGGGTTTAAATTTCTCCAATTAAAATGAAAGGATTTTACTGGTATACTTTAGATATACATAATGATAACATTCATCATAGGGATCTTGTACCTATACTTATCTCGCTTTTTTTTCCCCCTTCCTCTCCTCTCTCTTCAACTCCTCTTCCCCTCCTTATTTACAAAAGCTTGTTTTCATGTTTTCCTTCTTTTTTTTCTTGTCCCTTCCTTCATTTCCCCCTCACTCCTCTCTTGTTCCCTTTCTCATTTGAATATTTTCTTCCCATTTCCCAATATCTGTTGTACATTTTGGTCCTTATGTACAGTTTTGATTTTGCATACCAGAGAAATGAGCAGTATTAAACGTGTGTCTGATTTATTTCGCTTACGAGTATGGTCTCAAGGAGTATCCAAGCCGGGCATGGTGATGCATACCTGTAATCCTAGCACTTGGGAAGCTGAGGCAGGAGGATTGCTGGAAGTTTGAGGCCAGCCTGGGCTACATACTGAGTTCAGAGGCAGCCTTAACTATACAGCAAGACCCTATCTCAAACAAACAAACAAACAAAACAAAAATCAAGGAGCATCTCTTTACCAGAAATGTCTCAAGCTTACCTTTTTTATGACAGAGCAGTAGTACTCCATTGTATAAAAAACTGCATACACCTTCTTTATCCATTCATCAGTTGATGGGTATTTGGGTGGTTTCAAAGATTTAGCTATTTTAATCTGTGCTGCTATAAACATGGGTGTGCATATATCACTGTGGTTTGATGCTTTTAATTATTTTGAAAAGATACCAAGAAGGGGAATTGTTGGGTCAAATGGAATCTCTAGTTTTTTGAGGCATCTCCATATTGATTTCCATGGTGGTTGCACCAGTCTCCATTCCCACCAACAGTGGAGAAGGGTTCCTTTTTCCTTTTCCCCCAAAGCCCTGCCAGCATTTGTTACTGGCTGATTTCTTGATAGTAGCCATTCTTTCTAGGCTGAGATGGAATCTGAGCATTGTTTTAATTTGCATCTTTTGAATGACCAGTGATGCTGAACATTTTTTCATATACTTGCCATTTCTATTTCTTCATCTGAAAAGTGTCTGTTCATTTCAGATGACCATTTTTTGATGGGTCTTTAGATTTGGGGGGGGTCTGATTTTTTTTGAGTTCTTTATATATCCTAGATATTAGTACTTTGAGGAACAGCTGGCAAAAATTTTTTCCCACACTGGGCTGTTTCTTCAGTCCATTGGTGGTTTCTATTACTGTGCAAACGCTTTTTAATATGATGAAATCCCTGTTGTTGATTCTTTGTGATAGTTCCTATGCAGTAGGGGTTTTGTTTTTAAAGTCTTTGCCTACACCAGTGTGTTCAAGAGCACTACCTATTCTATTTTCCCGCAGATTTAGTGTTTCTGTTTTAATACTTAGACCTTTGATCCATTTCAATTTTAGTTTAGTGGATGGTGAAAGATACGGGGAAAGGTTGGTTTTAGAATGGTATCATAGGGCTGGGGATATAGCTCAGTGGAATAAGCGCTTGCCTAGCAAGCGCAGGGTCCTGAGTTTGATCCCCAGTACCACAAAAAAAAAAAAAAAAAAAAAAAGACTATATAGAATGGTATCATGATATAAGGTCATGTTGGAAGAGATGGGAATGGTTGTAAACATAACTGATACAAAATAACTGACCAATTTCTTTTTAGACCCCTCCCACCAAAAGGACACATTACTTGGGTTAACACCATGGTCCATCAAGCATCCAGTTGTTTCCTAACATGGGCAGTTCGGCACTCCAGTTTCACTCCTGAAATCCAAGTGTTAGGAGAATGGCATTTACTTTTGTGTATGTCTCTGCACAAGTTTCTCCTTCCCTGCTTGCTTCCCAAAGCTACAAACTCTGTGTTGTTTGCTTTAGCATTACTTACAGCATCTCCAATAATGCTCCAATAATGAAATTTACTAAAACTACACTGGTAGGAACAGCCCTGACACAACTGAACCCTGATAGTTGGATCACGAAGTTTAAATGAGTAGCCCCAAAGTTTGACGAATCTCTCCTATTAAAAAGAAAGGCTGCCAAAAAGGTAGCGACAGCCATTTAAAAAAATGAAGTCAATATACATCTACCGACACAGGATGATATTAGTGCTACAGTTAAAAACAAAAACTAGCAAAGTAGAGAAAAGTGTAAAAAATAAAATTAGTTTTGATGATTTAATTGGTTGAAAATGAATTTTCCTTATTAACAATAATGACAGTTACGATACATGACCTATCATTAAAGGTGAAATTTTGCTTTCTTTGATAATTAAAAAATATATAAAGGAATGATCTGTTTTTCTTTTTTGAGACAGGGTTCTTGCTATGTAGTTCAGGCTGGCCTTGCATTCAGTATGTGCCCTAGGCTGGCCTCAAATTCACAGCAAGCCTCCTGCCTCTGCCTTCTGAGTGCTGAGATTACAGGCATGCACCACCATACCCGGCTCGTATAAAGGAAAAATCTGTAGTACAGTATTGGCTAATGCCTTGGTTACCTGAATATTCTTATATGTTAAACACTTGGTTATAATTTAACCCTCACAATAATCCCCACTCTACAAGTGAGAAAACTAATATTTATAGGAATTCAGTAACTTGCTGGAAGTTCAGTTATATTTTTATCTTCCTACCTACCTACCTACCTACCTCCCCACATATCTATCACAGCAGAAGGCATTGAACCCAGGGCCTCCACACCAAGCTAGTCTTTTTTAATTTGTTTATTTTGGGGCAGGGTCTCATTAAGTTACTAAATTGCCAGGAGAGGCTTGAACTGGTAATCCTCCTGCCTCAGCCTCCCAGAGTGCTGGTACTGTAGACATGTGCCGCTACAGCTGGCTCAATTACATTTTATAGATAGGAGAGCTGGGGTTTGGCCCCAGGGATGCCTCACTATACCTCATGTTCTTAGGCCACAGTGCTACAACCCTTCCACCTGTGTGATATTTGACTGTAACCATACGAGTATCTTTTTCAATATACATTTTATAATAGTAGACCTCAGGGAATCACCAGGGTGTGCATTATCTTTGTAATCTGGCTAAAAGGTAAACAAAGTTTGTGTTAGTAACTACAACTATACCATGCTGGACATGAAGCTGACCTGTACCTGGCATTTGCAGAGTACTGGTTAAAAGAACTTGAACACTGAGCAACAAGACAATAGTAACAACCTAAATATCCATCCTTAGAGAACTGGTTAAATAACACATAGCACTTAGTTATTCAAAAAGCAAAAATGGGGGCTATGTGTAAGACTCTGGGTTCAATCCCCAACATCAAAAATAAAATAGTAATAATAATAATGATGATAATAAATAAAAATAAAAACACAAGGTTCACTACAGATATTTAATGTGGTACCATTAACTTTTATTATTTTTGTTTATTTTGTTTTGTGAGACAGGATCTCACTATATAGTACAGGATGGCCTTGGACTCACAGCAATCCTCCGGCCTCAGCCTTCTGAATGCTGGGATTACAGATGTGCACCGTCACACCTGGCTTATTTTATTTTAGCTACTGGGGTTTGAACCTAGGGCCAACGCACTGAGCTACATTTTTAGCCTATTTTTAATTTTTTTATTTTGAGGTAGGGCCTGAGTTGGTAAATTACCCAGGCTGGACTCAAATTTGTGATCCTCCTGCCTCAGCTTCCCAAAGTGCTGGGATTACAGGCATGTGCTACCATACCCAGCTACCATTAATAATAATTATTTATTTTTTATTTTAAAGAGAAAAAAACAGTAACAAAATAACAATGAAGACAAAAACAAAACAACACAAAAACAATAAAACGATGCAGGATTTAAAAACAAGATGACAGGGATTAACAATGCTTATTATATTACATATTGTTTTCTTCAGCAAAGTTGCTCAGATTACCTGATGTAAAAATGCAAGATTGATCAAACAATTAAAGACAATAACAAGTAATAAAAATCATGAGAAACAATACAGAGCTTTATTAAACAAGATGATAGGAATTCAACAATGGTTGTTATATTGCATATTATTGTCTTCAAATAAGTTGTCCCAATTACCAGATATAAGGATGCAAAATTGGTCGAGAAAAAAAAGTTTAAGCATTAACTGTTCTTTCAGTAAACCAATAGACATCAGCAATACACTTATCCCAGCTATCCCTGTATATACAAATATTTTTTTCTTTTTCTTCTTTTAAAGAGAAAAGAACAAAAACAAAATAACAAAGACATCAACAAAACATAAAATAATAATAAAAATGATACAGATTTCAAAACCAGGTGATAGGAAATTAACAATGGTTGTTATATTCCATATTGATATCTTCAAAGTGGTTACTCAGATAACCAGATATAGGCATGTAAGATTGATCAAACAATTACACATTAACTGTTCCTTTCAATAAACCAATAGAAATTAGTAGTACAATTATCTTAGCATCTTGTGTGTATGTATATATTTTTCCCCTTCCTTCTTTCTTTTTTTTCTCTTTTCCCTCGTCCCAGTTGTTCTTTCCTATTTGAGAAATTTCCTTCCCTTTCACAGTATCTATCGTACCTTTCACATTTTATTTACTCTTTCAAGTTCTTACGTTAGGGAGGCAATATGATGTTTACACATGTGAGTCTGGGGAAAGGGATACACATAGATAATCATTATGTTGAACAAGCATGACTCATGGGCTGTGTATCAGTTATTGTAGGCAACAAATAGATCCAAAACATGACTCAGCAAGATACTTCATTGCTTGCTGCATGACATTCCTGGGTAGATATACAGGTCAGTGAGGTCTTCCCCTCCCCTGCTTTCATTCAGAGCTCTTGGCTCCTTCCATCCTGTGGTCTACCACCCCCTAGGTCAGAGAGTGGTACCTATTCCTTCCACTTACGTTGTATTTGAGAAAACTTTGTCACATCTACCTCCGAACTGAAAGGCAATATGCGAAACTTGGCATAGTTGTGCGCCGGAAGAAAACAGTGGCTCTGGTAGACAGGAGGTAGCTCCGGTCAGTCTCTCTGTACACTAAATATCATGTCCACCCTTCCCCAAAGGAAGATGACAAAAAACTTTCACATTCAGTTATGGCACCCCTATGAATATCTAGAATTCAGCCTTTTCTAATTTGGCCTGGATGCGTTTCCTCCTGGTCCAGCAACTTGTGAACTAAGAGCCAAGTTGTTGCCATTTCATTGCCATCCCAGTAAAGCCACATGCTCAGTGTGCAGTGATAGAGATTGAAAATGGCAACAAAGACACTTATTTGGTCAAGGAAAAAATGAGAAACACACCTTAGTGTGGGTGTCCAAAGCAATTATGAACCTTGCTAGATACATATGCAGATGCCCTTCTTGGTAGTAGAAAAGTTCCTGCATTAGAGTTTGCTCTTTAGGGAACAGTCCCCTGTGCTTGTTCCCCTTATATTCTGTGATCCTTTCTGGCCCTTGTGCTTCTGGCTGCAGACTAGGGAGTGTGCCCTCCTTGGGGAGAACATAGCTTTTTTTTTTTTTTGTCCTTTTTGAGACAGGGTCTCGCTATGCAGTGGCCTTGAGCTCACTTATGTAGCCTAGGCTGGTCTCAAACTTGCAACAATCCTCCTGCTTCAGCCTCCCAAGTGCTGGGATTACAGGCGTGTGCCACCATGCCTGGCAAAAGAGAACATAACTTTGAGTCTGATCCTGATGGTGCAAATTTGAATATCCAAGAGTTGTCTCATGGCTTTATTAATTCAGATTAGCTTTGTGGGCTTTTCAGCAATATAATTCCCTTAGGAACTTTTAGATCTCTTTGCTTCAAAATAGTTTCTTATCCCAGAAACCATGCCTAAAGATATTTTTCAAGACACAATATTTTCCTTTTTAAAAAGTCAATATATTTTTAACAAATTTCACATGTAATTCCTTCAATATCCATCAAAGTTACCTTAACGAGATTCTTTGTCTTCAAAGATAGCCCTGTTTAAGAATAAATCTGCTTAATTTAATTAACCTACCTTAACACAATTCTTTTTGTTTTTCTTTTTTGTTTTTTTTGAGACAGGTTCCCACTATGTAGTTCAGGCTGAGCATGAATTCACTCAGTAGCCCAGGCTGGTCTGGAGTTCATGGTGATCCTCCTGACTCAGCCTCCCAAGTGCTGTGATTACAGGTGTGCACCACCATGCCCAGCCATCACAATTCTTTCATTTGAACTTTTATTGCCACTTGAATGATGGACATACTGATGACAACTGCAAACTTCCTGGGATCTTAGACCAAACTTCTTCCAACAATTAAGATCCTGGAAGTCGAACTGTAGAAAAATCTTGTACTTTGAAAATATATGATCTAGACTCTACAATATTATTCATTAATCATTCATTTTTAATATTGAGACTTTTTCATTACATATTTTACTCATATCAACTTTCCTTTATCTCTTTCTAGACTCCATGTCTCTTTCTTCAAACTTCATGGCAGTTTTTGTGAAGCTGTGTGAAACAATAGGCTTAGCTGTTTTTTAAACTGTTCTTCATGGCAGTGCAGAATTCCTCTATCTTTTTTTTTTTTTAACATATTGTAGTGCACCTTGCTTTGCAAACCATCCCATCTTTTTCCTGCTATTGGCGTTCAGCAGCTTCTCCACCCTGCAGGTCCCCATTTCTGGGCTCGTATTTCTTTTGTCTCACAAACTGGTGTATTCTTGCCTGAGCTCTCGTATGGCAAGGAACAAACAATATATAGAATGGGCCACTTCAGAATTCCATGGAAAGGAAAACTTTCTTTTCCTGTAATCTCAGCACTTGGGAGGTTGAGGCAGGTGGATCTCCGTGAGTTTGAAGTCAGCCTGGGCTACATAGTGAGTTCAAAGCCAGTCTGCACTACACGGTGAAACCCTGTCTCAAAACACCACCCAAGACAAAAACAAGAATTTAAAAAATGGGTGGGGGCTATAGCTCAGCAGCACAAGTGCCTGCCTAGCAAGTGCAAGGTCCTAAGTTCAATTGCTGGTATGAAAACAAAAGAAAGAACACACACAAAAAAAATCTTCAAATTGGACATTAAGTAGGCTGGGCATGGTGGCACACATCTGTAATTTTCAAAAAGAAGACACTAAATAAATGAATTCCTTGATGGCTTAGAGATATTGTCATTTAAAGTGGACTTCAAACAAAAGCTGAACAAAAGAGGCAAAGAAGGTCACTACATATTGGGTAAGGGAATAATCCCACAGGAAGAGATGATAGTTGTTAACATGCATGCACCAAACAATGTTGTGCCTAACTTCATAAAATAAATAGTGCTAGACATAAAGGATTAGATGAACACAAACACAATTAGAGTGAGAGACCTTAATACCCCTCTCATAGATCAACTAGACAAAAAGCAGCAAAGAAATATCAGTTGAACAAAACCTTTGGACAAATAGATAGCTACAGTGTTCCACCCAACAACAGAACACACATTCTTCTCAGTAGTACATGGAACTTTCTCAAAACTAGACCACATACTAAACAATAAAGAAAGTTTAAGTAAATTTATAAGAACTGAAATTATTCCATGCAAATTATCAGATCACAGTACAATGAAATTAGCAAGCAATGACAAAACACAGAAATTAAGCAAATGCATGAAAATTGAACAATATACACTTACATAAACAATGGGTTACAGAAAAAAAAATCAAGGAAGAAATAAGACAATTTCAAGAACTAAGTGATAGTGTCAGTACAACATGACAGAATTTACCGGACATAATGAGAGCAGCCCTAAGAGAGAAGTTTATAGCTATGAATGCCCACATCACAAAAACAGAATGAGCCCAAATGAATAACTTAATGGTGCACCTGTGGTCCTAGAAAAACAAGAACAATGCAAACCCAAAGCTAGTATGAAAAATCAGCAGAAATCAATGATATTCAGAGCAAACAAACCAAAAACCAAAACAATAAAAATAAACAATGAATCAGAGTTGTTTTTTTAATAGACAAACCTCTAGCCAATCACACACACATACACACACCAAAAAAAAAAAAAAAAGGAAAGAAAAGATCCAAATCAGGGCTAGGGTTGTAGCTCAGGGGCTGAAGTGCTGGCCTGGCACACATGAGGTCTTCAGTTCAATTCCTGCTACCCTCCCCCGAAAAAAGATCCAAATCAATGTAATTAGAAAAGTTAAAGGGCTGACTTCCAGGAAGATGACAGAGTGATAAACAGCACAGAAACAGCCTTTCAGAGGTTCAGTGTCCAGACACTGGAATAGAGAAACATGAGGAAGAGAAGAAGGAGGCAAGTGGGCCCCAGGGCCCAGTAAAGATCTGGATCGAGAATTGAAGCCCATGAGGAAAGTGAAGGGAGAGACCTCCACGCAGAAGAAGGAAATGGCTAGTGGTGCTTTTTCCTTGAGCCTTGGCTCACTTTGTGGGAAGGCCAGATAGAAGCCGTAGATGCACAGTGACTACTGACAGCCGTAGAGACCTCCATGGAGGTGTGTACCAGTGGAATGGAGCAGTGAATACAGTGGACTGCAGGAGCTGGTGAGTTATTCAGGTGCGGATGTCCCTCTGGAGAAGATGATTGGGAAGTAGCCATCTTTGGAGGGAGGCCAACTGAGCTTAGACCTCAGAGCAACTGTGCGCTGGCTCCATCTAGTGGCTCCTAATGTCAAGATGAGGCAGAACTGAGTTCAAGTCACCAAAAAGTCAAGGAGCCAAGTTCAAGTCAGCAGGAGGCACACGGGAGTGTTGCCCGCTGAATGAATTATGTTCCAGTCTCACAGCCAGAAATCAGCCTGAACTCAGTAGAGCTAAAGGTGCAGGCTTCCTGGGATGATTCAGTACCCCACCATAAATCTACAGCTGGCTTGCTGGGATCAGTTAACATGGGTCTGGGCTCTTTCTGCCCATTCTGTGTACCAGGGACAGCAGAGACATGTCCTGGAGTGAACACTTTTATGTTTTTTTATTGTTGTTTTATTTTGTTTCTTTCTTGGTTATTTGTTCTTGTTTTGTGTGAACATTGTTTCTAGATTTTTGTTCTTGTTGCTCTTCTGTTCTTGTTTTTATTTCTTCCTTCTCTTTCCTGCCTATCTTCTTCAACAATTTCCCAAAGTTCACATAATCTTCCTTTGTCCTCTGTTTGGTTTTTGGTTGGTTTGTTTGCTCTCAATTTCATTGATTTCTGCTGATTTTTCATACTAGCTTTGGGTTTGCATTGTTCTTGTTTTTCTAGGACCACAGGTGCACCATTAAGTTATTCATTTGGGCTCATTCTGTTTTTGTGATGTGGGCATTCATAGCTATAAACTTCTCTCTTAGGGCTGCTCTCATTATGTCCGGTAAATTCTGTTATGTTGTACTGACACTATGACTTAGTTCTTGAAACTGTCTTATTTCTTCCTTGATTTTTTTTTTTGTGTAACCCATTCTTTGACACTGACCTTTTAATCTCTTCCTCTTTTTTTACTTCTCTATTTTTTCCCCTAACCCTTTAAAAATTTTCTCTCCTGAGGGTAAAACTGCCATACTGAGGGCATCTTTACTATGTACAATTTCCTGGTTGGTTTTAGATTTTGTTATATAACCACAAACTTAGTTCATAAGGTTAAAGGTGGCAAATTAATAGTTGCCACAGCTTATCATTTTCTAGGCTGTGTTTGATATTATTGTTATTGCTGATTGTATTACTTTACCCAAGTTGACATATTGTTCTGGTCAGTTGTTCTTCCTGATATGCCAAAACTGAGATTGCCTAAGAGTGATAAAAAATACTATAGGTCAGTGTCAAAGAATCAAATTTCTCATCCCCAGTAAATACAGACATAGGATCTTGCAACAGACTCAAAATCCAAAAGCTAGCTATACCCGGAGGACATCTCTGAGAAGTTGTCATTTCCTAAGGGTTTTAAATACTAGCAATAGGGCAACCCATTCAGGAATCCTCCTGTCTCTCAGGAGCTAGTTCTATTCACCATTCATTTTCCCAATAAATTTTCCCACTCTTAACTTCTGTTCTTCCTTAGAATTCATTCTTTGACTTTAGGGAACATAGATGTGAAGTACTAGACATCTATCAGGCATCTCCAGTAAAGCTAGGAAAGGAAGAAGTCGGACCTCATTTGTGTTGCAGAGCACCACATCCCTCTTTTCCTGCTTGGTCTTGTATCCACGCCAACCAATTGATGCCCTCCACAATCCCAAGTCAGACCAATCAGTAGCAGCAGAGAGGCAGGGGCTGTAGCCATCGCAGCAAGGAGGTAGAGGCGAGGGTGGTGGGCTGAGGGCCAGTGCAAAGCCTCAGACAGTAGGCTGAGGAGACAGATCTGTTTGTGGTAGGCATCCAGCAAGAAAAGCCTTGCATGCTGACACCCCAGTGGGCTGAACTTCTGGTTTTCATTGTGGTCTTCAAACTCTCCATGGTCTCATCCAGGTTCTAAGGGTAGAGCCTCTATTGTGTTTCCCTTCCTCTGCTTTCCTAACAACCTAAGAGTCAGTTTTTCATGAAACAAGCATTGGACTGGGAGCCAAGAGTAACTCTTCACTAATTTGATATTGTAAAAGTCATCCTACCTCTCTGGATCTCAGTTGCTTCATCTGTAAAAAAAAAAAAAGATAAGAATTCTTTACCAAGACAAACAAACAATGTGATCATCTCAATCGATGCAGAAAGAATTTGACAAAGTCCAATACCCATTCATGATAAAAATCCTACAAAAAAGGGCCAGGGATTTAGCTCAGTGGCACAGTACCTGCCTGGCAAGTGGGAGGTCCTCAGTTTGATCCCCAGTATATAAAAAAAAATCTTACAGAAAGTTGAAAAGTTGATCTTTTTCTCAGTTGGATAAAAGCCATCTATGATAAACCAAGAGTGAACATCATAGAAAATGGACAAAAACCAAAAGCTTTCACTCTAAAATCAGGAACAAGACAAGGACGTCCACTATCACCACTCTTACTCAATATAGTTCTGGAAACACTAGCCAGAGCAATTAGAGAAGAGAAAGAAATAAGGATAGGAAAGGAAGAAGTTAAATTAGAATTATTTGAAGATGACATGATACTCTACATAGAAGACCCCAAAAACTCCACCAAAAGACTTCTAGATCAAATAACCAAATTCAGTATCGTAGCTAGATACAAAGTCAACACTCAAAAATCCATAGCCCTTGCGCCACATTGGGCCCCGCGGCTGCCCCACAGCTGCTCTGCAGTGGGCCTGGTGGCTGCTCCGCTGAGGGCCCCGCTCAGGGCACCTCATGGACTGGACCCGCCCCCACCCATAGCACGACGACAGGGTGGAGCCGGGTGGTCCGCTGTGGCATATGTGCTTTCCCACCTCCAACCATGGCAGTTTGTATACACCCATGTATGTTATAGCATAGTTTGAGGCAGCTATATCTCTTCCCAAGGCAAGAGTCCAAGGATATAGATAAACCCAGGAGTACAGTTATTATCACAGGGAAGATGACTGATTGAGTGGTAGGGCAACGGAGATGAGGGAGGAGAAAAATTGAATGATCAAATGGGCCATCTTCTGTGTAACTGAGTAATAAAGGTGAAGGTAACAATATGCAGGACAGCATCCAGAGCTACTTCCCTTCTATGTTCTCTATAATTCTGTATTTCCTCAATCGTTTTTGTATTAACAGAAGTGCAGATAACTTTATATTATACAGCATCCAGTGGAAATTCCCTACTATCTTCTTTATAATTTGGTATTTCCTTTAATGTTTTTGTGCTAAATAATGTGACGATAACTACGTAATACAACATCCAGTGCTAATTCCCTACTGTATTCTGTATAACTTTGTATTTTCTGTATTGTTTATGGCTTTTCTGGTTCATATGTCTCCATTCTTTTGTCTTTAAAAAAAAATCCATAGCCTTCCTTACACAAATAACAAACTCACTGAGAGAAATGAGAGGAACACGTTTCACAATAGCATCCAAAAAATGAACAAACTAGGGCTGGGATATAGCTCAGTGACACAAGAAGTGCCTGCCTGGCAAGTGCAAGGTCCTGAGTTTGATTCCCAGTACAAAAAAAATTAAACTACCCAGAAATCAATCTAATAAAAAAGTAAAACACCTTTACATTGAAAACTATAGTACTCTGAAAAAGGAGATTGAAGAAGATATCCGAAAATGGAAAGATATCCCTTATTCTTGGGTAGGAAGAATCAGTATATTGAAAATAGCCATGTTCCCAAAATTGTCATGCAAAATTAATACAATCCTGATCAAAATACCAATAGTGTATCTAACAGAATTACAGAAAACATTCCTGAAATATGTTTAGAACCAGAAGCAATATAGAATAGCAAAAGCAATTCTGGGCAAGAAAGGCAAGGGCATCACAATCCCTGATTAAAATTATACTACAAAGCTACTGTGATAAAAAAGAGTATGGTACTGGAAAAAAAAACAGACCTAATAATCAATGGAACAGATTAGAAGATGCAGAAACAACTTCAAACATACTGAACCAATTTATCTTTGACAAAGGAGCCAAACACCTTCCCTGGAAGAAAGCCTGTTTAATAAATGGTGCTGGAAAATCTGGCTTTCCACATGCTGACGATTAAAACTAGACCCATATATTTCACCATGCACTAACCTAAAATTGAGTGGGTTTTTTTTTGGTTCTTTTTTTTTTGGCGGTACTGAGGATTGAACTCAGGACCCTGCGCCTGCTAGGCAGGCGCTTATTCCACTGAGCTATATCCCCAGCCCCATAACCTAAAATTGAAATGGATCAAAGATCTAAATATTAAAACAGAAACACTAAACTTGCAAGAAGATGGGATGGGTAGAACTCTTGAAGATACTGGTGTAAGGCAAAGACTTTATGAACAAAACCTCAGTTGCACTGGAACGATCACAAAAAATCAACCAGGATCTCATCTTATTAAAAAGCTTTTGCACAATAAAAGAAGCCACCAATGGACTGAAGAGACAGCCCACAGTATGGGAAAAAAATTTTGCCTGCTGTTCCTCAGACAAAAGACTAATATCTAGAATATATAAAGAACTCAAACAATAATCAGACCTCTTAAAGTCCCAAACCAAAAATGTGCACTTCTCAGATGAGTAAGTAGAAAAGGCAAATAAAAATATGGAAACATGTTGAGCACTGCTGCTTACTTGAGAGGTACAAATTAAAACAATGGTGAGAGTCCATTTCCAGAAAGAATGGCTACTATCAAGAAATCAACCAGTAACAAATGCCACAAGGGTTTTGGGGAAAAGAGAAAAAGGAACCCTCCTCCACTGTTGGTGGGAGTGTAGACTGGTGCAACCACTGTGGAAATCAATGTGGAGATGCCTCAAAAAACTAAAATTAGATGTCCTATTTGACCCAGCTATTCTTCTTGGTATCTTTCCAAAAGAATTAAAAGCATCACAGCACAGTGATATATGCACACCCATGTTTATAGCAGCACAGACTATAATAGCTAAATCTTTGAAACAGCCCAACTGCCCATCAACTAATGACTGGATAAGAAAAAATGTGTTTTTTAAAAAATGTACAATGAGTACTGCTCTGTTATACAGAAGAAGCTTGAGACATCCTAGGTAAATGGATGTACCTTTAGACCATATTCTTAAGTGAAATAAATTGGACACACATGTGTAAACAGCATTGTTTCTTTGGTGTGAGAAACAAAAAGTGTAAATAAAGACCAAAATATACAAACAGGAGGAAAATGTTCAAATGGGAGGGGGAACAAGGGAGTGGCAATAGGGAAAGGAAGGGAAAAGAAAAAATGAGAACAGAAGGAAAAAGTGGCAACAAAGCTTTTGTAAAGAAGGAGGGAAAGGGGCTCAAGGAAAGCGAACGGAATAGAACTAGAAAAGTTATATCATGCACAGGTAGAAATTCCTTATGATGAATGTGGTCATTATGTATACCTAAAATGTACCAACAATTTTCATTAAAATGCTGCATGATTTCTCTGGTATGAGAAACTAAATGGGTAAATAAGAACCAAAACGCATAGTAGATATTGGGAAATGGGAAGAAAATGTTCAGATGAGAAGGGGAACAAGGGAGAGTGAGGGGTAAAGGAAGAGATAAGAAAAAGAATAAAAGGCAAAAAATGGAAACAAAGTTTTTGTAAATAGGGAGGGAAAGAGGGTGTGGTGGATTAATAGTCAATTTATAACACCAAGCTGAATGGAATCAGCATGGTACTGGGTGTGGAAGGCCAACCTGAGGATTGTCAACAACATAAAAAGGTTAAATTCCTGGTACCAAAAAAAAAAAACCAAGAACAACAACATAAAAAGGAGCCTTAGAAGGGAAGGTGGGGTGCTGTTGATTCTCCTGGAGAAACTTGTTGTGCTGGCTTTCCTGATATGAACTCTGCTGTTATCACTGGAGGAGCTCAGGACATCGCTCTCACTGAGTATGGTTGTGGGTCTTTTGTGGAGAGCTCTTGTCCTTACCTTGAGCATCCCTTCCTGGCTCCAATGCAGATCCCTCAGCCTGCTGGCACAGATCCTTCATGCTGTTGGTGCAGACTTTCTAGCTTCTACCACTGATCACCGGGCCTTCCCAGTCAGATCTTTGATACAGAATTGCATGAGACATTGTCTCCAGCTGGGCCTCCAGCTGGATTGAGCCAAGCATTGTGTGGGACATTGCCATGGGATCCAGGCCCTCAGCTGGATTCTTTGGGTCTCTAGTGTGTGGAAGGATCTGCATTCGTGTTTGACTCTGGGTGAGTATTATAAAATAATCCTATAAATTATGTGTTCTGTACTAAGTCTTTCCCTTTGTAAACCCTGATTACTACAATGAACTAACACATATTTCTGAATATGTGAAGAACATTTCTAGAAAGACTTCACTAGGATAGGATACCAACATACTAACTTGAAACCTTAGTTCCTAACGACAACAAAAATACATGTTTCTTGCGCTTGCACCTGCCTGTTGTACTTGCACCTGCCTACGGGCAACTCTTCAGGACAGCTGTTCTCTGTGTGTGCCTCAGAGAGCCAGGTTGTTTCCATCCTGCAGCTCCATAGGAATACATGTCCCACACCACTGAGGCTGCAAAGCAGGGAGACGTGGAGAGCCAGGCACCGGCGTTAAATGCTTTGGCCCAAGAGTATATGTATTGCTTTTATTCAGAGTCCTTCAGCCACAATTACTCTCATGGTCCTAGACTCATTGCAAAGTAGAGTAGGAAACACTGCTGTCATTAAGCCCAGAAAAAAAGCTGATGCACTGGAGTTCCAGACCATGCATTAGGTTTGTATCTACAATGTCCCCCCAAGATAGGCATGGTGGGGCTCACCTGTAATCTAGTACCTGAGAAGATGTGGCAGAAGAATCATTGGGAGTTCAAGGCCAGACTGGACTATATAGTGAGTTCAAGGATGTAGCAAGACCCTGTCTCAAAACAAGAAAACAATAAAATAAAATAAAGTAAAAGAAAATGTTCCCCAAAAACTTTTGTGTCTGGAAGTGCAGTTTAAGGGGGAGTCATACTCAGGCACCCATCAGAGTTCATAGCTTATTGTGTTGTTGGGAGATGGGGCCTGATCATGTCCCCAAGCTCTTCCCTTTCCTCCCTGCTTCTTAGCTGCCATGGGGTGAACAGCTTTCCTCCACAAGACCCTTCCACAATACCTTTCTGCCTTGGAGTCAACCATGGACTGAACCCTCTGAAAACCATGACTCAAAATAAATCTCTTTTCCTTGAGGTTGTGGGTGTGCAGTTTTTTGTCCCAATGACAGGAAAGTGACTAATACATGATATGGCACTGTCTCTACTTCAAGAACACAGACACAGACACACACACTCACACACACACACACACACACACAGAGTAATAAGAGGAGGAGTCTGAGAACATGGCATGAGAAGGAGACTATTTCTCCCTGTACTATCCACTATATTGTTTAGAGTTTTTAAACCATTGGCTTATGTATAATTTTTCAACTAAAGAAATTATAATTTTGGCATTTAAAGCTAGTAGGTAAAAGTCTTATGGATGAAAACAGGATACGGGAAAGGAGAAAAAAAAGAGACAAAAATGTATGTATGTATATATGAATATACATATATGCAGGAGGGCTAACATGGTTCTACTATTGTATTATATCACTTAATGCTAAGGAATAATTGATGACGGGTTATTTGATCAATCTTGTATGTCTATATGTGTTATCCTGAACACACACTTTGAAGATATCAATATGCAAACCAGCAACTATTGGTTGTTTTTTGTTGTTGTTGTTGTTGTTTGCCTGTTTTGTTTTCTGTCTTTGGATTTTTGGTTTTTGTGTTTTTCTGTTGTTGAGAGGATTAATTGTCTGACCAATTTTGCATGTCTGTATATGGGTTCATATATTTACACTTCGAAGATATCAATGGATAAAGCAATAACCACTGTTGAGATCATGTCACCTTGTCTGTAG
>PVLD010019768.1:0-35536 GCA_004027595.1 Dinomys branickii
CTGCGGGTCCAATGAGATTAATCATTTCTTCTGCGATTTACCTCCGCTTTATCTCCTTTCTTGTTCTGACACACAAGCTAATGAGCTGGCTCTGTTCACAGTGTTTGGGTTCATTGAACTGAGCACTATCTCAGGGGTCCTTATCTCCTACTGCTATATCATCCTATCTGTCATAAAGATCCGCTCTGCTGAAGGAAGGCTCAAAGCTTTCTCCACCTGCGCCTCCCACCTCACTGCCGTCGCCATCTTCCAGGGAACCGTGCTCTTCACGTACTTCCGCCCCAGTTCGTCCTACTCCCTGGATCAAGACAAAATGACCTCATTGTTTTACACCCTGGTGATTCCCATGTTGAACCCTCTGATTTACAGCCTACGGAACAAGGATGTGAAAGAGGCCCTGCTGAGGATGAGAAATAAACAGTGGTTTTAAGTGACTGTATTGATTGTATGTACATGTAACACACAAAGAGTCGTAGTTGCTCTGGAAAAGTACACCACATGGTGCACTGTGAATTTGGCAGACAGCTTACTGAAATAAGCATTTAAACTAGTATTTCAGAGTCAGATGATGTTGCAAATCCCCAAATATTTCCGGTCTCATTTTTATTGGGAATTACTGCATGGTACTTTCTTGTGGTAAGTTTTCCTCATTGCCTCAAATATGCCAAAGGTATATTATTCAAGTTCTCATTCAATTTCAATTTTACTGACATTTAGGAAAAGTTTTTAAGTGCCTTTTGACACACTATATTTCATGGTGAATCCAATTTATTTCCCAATGCAGCACATATTTTAAAGGAAGGAATAAAAATGAAGTAAAATATGCAGTGAATTCAAAATAAGATTGTGAGCAATATGAAGTAAAGAGGGTATAGTTATAATATAGAGAAAATATCCAAATTTAGTTCGCAGGGAAACTTCTTTCTTAGACACTGACAGTCAGTCCACACCTAAGTAGATACATGTAAGGGTAGGAAGGGATTATGCAAGAGTCTTGGAAACTATAAAAATCATGGAGTAAGTAGTGATAGGTATGTCAACTATATCTGGAAGTAAATGTAGTTTTAGCATTTTAGGATGTAAGAATACATTTAAGAGCCCGTGGTAAATTACTTCTGAGTTCTGGAATTATCAAACATCTGTGTCTCTGTCTCTTCTTTCTTTCTTCATCATCTGCTCCCTAGACATATGCTTCTCTTCATTGTTCGGAGTCATTTCCCCTAAATCAATATTAATGTTATTTCTTTAGTCATTATGTTCAGTATAAGAAAGTTATCTTTGCTTTAGGGAGCTGGGAAAAAGAGGAACTGAAATATGTCATGTACAGGTACAAATTCCTATGACTAATGTGATCACTCTCTATACCTAAGTTGTGACAAATTATTTAATTTTTTTAAAGTAAGAATTTTCTTTTTCTCTGAGGGCTATACCCTCTGTTCATATTTTGCAAAGCACTTACACTGTATCTGGGCACACAAAGCAGGGAAGCTAAGTGAGTATAAGAGATCACAGGACTTTGTGAGTGCTTAGTAGGTGGTTATGTACAAAATTTCCCCTCTTACATGGTATGCGTCAAGCATACAAAAAACTAACATACAGCTGCACACACCCCACCATCTGAAGCATGTATATTTACTGTGAATAGAAAGGTAAGAAATGTACAAAGACATAAATAGTAATTTCCTGGAATATGAAATACCTATCTGTGCATTTCCTTGATATTTTCCTTTTGTTAGCTATCTCTAGCTTTTCTTATCATTCAAGCACTGAATGAACTCGATGAGAACCCATGGGTATATCTACACATGTGAAGGCCAACATGAAACACTTTTGCTTTCTTAATGATACATTACAATCACAGAAACCAGAGCCAGGGGTTGCATCATGTTCCTTAGTGATCGCGTGAAACTTCAGAATAAAACATTTCAGGATACAACGAAAGACCACAGTGCGCCAGTGCAGTGGGTCATACATTTAATGTCAGCGCTGCAGGAGATTGAGGAAGGAGGATACCAAGTTACACCTCATCCTAGGCTGCTCAGAAAATTAGAGGCTCACTCAGACATAAACAAACAAATTCGCAATTAGGGGGGAGGCAGGTAACTCAGAAAGTCCCTGAGCTCAGCTCCATGTACTGAAAATAAAGGAAAAGGAGAGAGACAGAGAGAGGTAGAGAGAGAAACAGAGAGAGAGAGAGAGAGAGGGAGAGAGAGACACAGACAGAGACAGAGACAGAGAAATGAAGAAACAAAGAAAGAAAATGAACAGATCTAGTAGACACAGTACTGTATTGGAAAAAGTATGAAAAAATAAATCACAGAGTTTATATATAATATTAGATTATATCACTTTTCTTTTTATATATGAAATATAAATAACAATGCGGAAAATCTGGTAGGATGGAACTGAGAAGACCAAAGATATTTAAACATGCCCTATTTAAATGGCAGCTTCTTTGATTTCTGAATGTCCGAACGATGTCAGAGTGGTGGGTGGCCAACTTAACCAGTACCTTGCACCAGTTGGATGAGTGCCATGCAAAGGCTCTTTTGCCAGGGCTCTTGGCAGTGTTGGACCTGCAGAGAGGTGGGGTAGTTGGGATTCTTCGAGTCCTGTGAGGATGCATCCTTCACTGTGTTGTTCAGATCTGGCATATATTTTTTCTCTATTTGATTACCTCACATGTACCAGGTGGTCACCAGGTTCCTCTGCCATGCACAACCACCATAAGGTGACAACTTGCCAAAGTCCAAAAAAAAAAAAGAAGCCCAACAAAAATGGTTGAAGCCCCTAACACTGAACTGAGATAAATCTTGTTCTTTCTGAAGAATATTATCTCAGCTATTTTACTATAGTAATAAAAAGCTTGTGGCAATAATGAAAATAATCTTTTCTGATTTACAGCTTCTTTTTTTTTTACTGTGTTGAGTTAAAAAAAAATCTCCTTATCAACCTCTTGATCATTTCTTTCATACTACAGAAACAAAATGAAAAAGAATACGTGGGGAAAATTGTATGACTCTGAATGCATTCATTCTCTGGGAAAATTTTAATAACCCTGACGTTAAAATTATCCTGTTTACCATATTTCTAATTATTTGCATCTTGAATCTTATTTCAAATCTTGTAATCCTATTGCCAGCCATATGAGGTTTGTGCATGTACCTGTGGTAAATTAATCACTGTTGTTGTGCAGGACTTGTTTGAGCAAACATATCTTTAACTATCTTCTCTCATGTTGATGATGGTAAAGTTGGTTGTCTTAGATTTTCTTATGACGAATAATGTGATTCTGATCATTCTTATTCATTACTTTAGGGAGACATATAGATTTATTTATCTCTGTGTGAAGCCAGGTTTAGCAATACATAAGTGTGTATGTGTGTGTGTGTGTATGTGTGTGTGTGTGTGTGTAATGAGCACCAGTGTCACACAATAAGGGTGTGAATCCCATGTTTAATTTGAATGTTCACAAGTACTGAATCTTGTCTATCAGGTTATTATGAGATATTGCATCCAGTTTCACTGATGACTACTAAGGTTAGGTATCAATTTCACAAAAAATAATCCACTGCCATCTTTAGCTTTTTAATTTCTTTACAGATTATCACAGCTCTTAGGCTGTGAATTGGGTAAAGAGAAAAGGTCACGTTCCTTAATTTCAAAGAGCTAATTTTCCACATAGTAATAATCATTTAGAAAGTACAGTCCCAGATTACAAGAGGTGGTTGACTATGAAGATAAATTTAGGTCCTGCCTAACAATGTGTAAACTGCAGAGAATTGCATTCCTTGGAGACAGTGAATCACCTGATGCTAAATTAATTTGTACCAAAATAACTTCCAGTCTTTTGGAACCAAGAGAATTTTCCACCCCTTCCAATATACTCCAGAAAAAAAGATAATGATAATAAACATCTAAGCCACGCAGTCCCAGCAGGATCTTTAACTTAAAGTGGGGAGAGCATTAAAATCACTTAGATTGGACCTGAGTTCAATAATACCCCCACTAGAAAAAACATTTTGTATCAGTGAGATCACCCACAGAATGTCAATAAAACAGGAAAAGAAGTTGCAATGAATTCCTAAGAAAATCTTCCCCTAAATAAATAGTATTTTATTCATTTTAGTTGAAATTATTTTCTAGTTGTAGGGAAACGTCCATGTCTGCTGTCAGTAAGGCTCGAGAAAAAAATACTTGTAATATTTGTGAGCATACATCCCTTTAGGTCTCTCAGTTGTTTTAATTTTATACACAAAATTATTTATTTACTTGCTTTTCAATAAGAATGAGGGTAACTACAGTAAGACAAAATATATGTGGTAGAGAATAACAATTAACTTCATTACTAGCCTTAATGAATTTGTAAAAAAATTTAGTCATGGTGCAAACTTCACACCTCATGTATTATTGATTAGAGCACAGCATGCAATACAGAAAGGCTTTCTCATGGTTGCACAGCCTCCCACACCAATCTAGGTATTTTCTATTTAATTCTTATAATCGTGTGATAAGGTGAAACTTTTCAGAACAATGATGATAATATTGAAATTCCCTGCTAAAATCATTAAGATAGATTATGTTTCAATCTGGTAGCTTTTTCTCTTTCCCTTTTCTGTGCTCAAACTCGGGTAGGACATTGTCTTGGTTTAGAGAGGGTTTGCATGATCTCTCCAATTCCCATGGGAATCCAAGACTCATCATTGTTGTGAATTCAACTAACTGCACTGTTAATGTTCTGTGAGAGTTCACAAAATATTTTTTTCACCAAAAGGTATTATACATGTTTTACTATTTTGTTGTAATGAAAAACCCATCGACATCAAGTATTTCGAGTGAGATAAATATTATGCCTATGGGATTAAAATTTATGATTTATTTATGTACTTAAATTTGAAATCTGTATAATGAAGTTGATAGACATGGAGACACTTTATAATACCTGAAACATTATATAGAAAGAGATAAGTTAAATAATATAATTGTGTGACATTGATTAAGATATGTACCATAGTATATGTGTAAATTCATAACATCTTGCCTTACAAAAAATCACTGCTAGAACAACACACCCACTGATGGGAGAATTGAGATGTCCTTTAGTCAGAAATATATGAATAAAGAATTTAGTGCTTGCTGTGTCCAAAGGAAGAAGTCTACCCAGGTTACAGAGTAAAAAATAGATCAATCTTGGGGAGGGATTAGAACATTTATTGGTAGTTAGAGGGGATGGATTATGTTACTTAAAATATTAACATATTGAGTACCTACCAAATGTCAAAAGTTACTATAAATGACAGAACACAAAGTAGCTACAAACTTAAATAAAGCTTGGCCATTACTCTGAATCAGTATTCTAAAACAATTTTTCCAGGACTTCTCTTAGTACAGGTTTGCACTGTACAGTGATCAAATTGTCCCTTGTATATATGAACTTCCAGTAAAAGTTGTTCTAAAATTAGTTATTTCAACACTTTGTTGAACATTCATCAACCCAATTAACTGAATACATTTAACCACACACTCTGACATTTATTTCTCCTGAAAATCACTATGCTAGTAACTGCAGAATAATAAACCCACCATTGGTCAGATAAAAGAGAGATTAAAGAGAATCTCCTAGGTGTAGTGAAGATTGTACATCCATGAAACAACCAAAATGAAATGGTTGGTGTGCCCTTGACGGAAAGAATTTAGAGAACTGTTAATGGCAAGAGCATTAAATGTTGTCCAGATCGGAGTTATGGAGACCATTTTAGAAATGGAAGAAACAGAATGGAAATAAATGGACAACAAAATTGTTAAGCACAGGATGTGTTTCCATTTCATTTCATGTGATTTCACCCAAAAAGTGTGGGAAGTTATGACACCTGAAGCAAGACCCTGATACTGATCAATGTACTGATGTGGGTAAAGAAATGGAAGTTCAGCCTTATGCAAGTTACTGCAGGAGCCCCAGGGGATAGTACTGCACTGGGATTCGGCTAACTGTATGGGAAGAATACAGAGGACTCAAAGGGCAGACTTACAAGATTTAAGTCCCGACACTCACAAGTGAAAACAGATACGTATCTACACATTCTTCAGAACAAGAGAAAGGTACAGAAGGACTCGCTCACATCAGGTGAGTGTTTGGATGGCCATGTTTAAGCAAAACTCTACTTTTTCTCAAATGGAGAGATCAAATCTTGTGGAGTGTGTACTGGAATGATTTTATAGCTGATCAGTCAATTAAATAAACTGCAGTTCAACAGTTGTGCTGTGATATATTCTCATTAGACCTGTGTGAGTGGAACTGAATTCTTTTTGCATTTGTATAAGGACTGTAAGGATTTACTTAAATATGTTATAGTCAAGATTTATAAGTAGTCTTCTCCTTCTAAAGTCACAAGTTATATGATACATGTAAATTTCAATTTGTTCGGTGCTATTTAAATAATGAGAGTTAACACATACATATTTGTGGAAATTCAAGTCCTTATGGGATGTATATAATAATATTAATATCTCAAAGATACAACAGACTACTTCTCCTACTGAAATTTTTATGTATAATCACATACCCTGGAAACCTCAAACACATAGGTACACAAATAATAATAAATACAAGAAATAGAAGTTGTATATCTGAGAATTTCAGTATGTCTCTCATTTTGTTTTTAAAGAAAAACTCAAAAAGCGGGTGAAAACCCATTGTAATGGTTATAAACTGCCACCTCCACATGTTTTGATATCACTTTGCCTTTTCAGTTAATTTGTTTGCAGAGTTGTAAGTCATAGAAAAATCAACGTCTGGAGGTCTGCAAAATCAGTGATGGTGTTTGACAAGACAGTTGAAAAGTTTTTATTTTTTAATAAAACCTGTATAACGAACACAATTTAAAATAGCTTTCATTGTGTATGCAAAATCATCTTCAGCACGGACATAGCTAATTTATCATTTTTATTTTTATTTCAGAGAGGAAAAAAATAACAAAATCAGCAATGAAAACTGAGACAAAAACAGCAAAAACTGTACATGACCTCAAAACAAAGTGATAGGAATTAACAATGGTTACTACTGTACATACTATTAGCTTCAACTAAGTTACTCAGTCTACCAAGTGCTTCCTGAACAATGTATCACTTACCGCTCTTTCCTTAAGCACATGAGCTATTAATCTTGTACCTTTTGGATGAACTTGCTAAGCTCTATATTTTGATAACAGTTTAAATCTCAGATCCAGGTGTGAATTCATGTCAATTTTCACTTTGAAACTATTACCAGAGTGTAAGTTACACATATCCAGAATTATCATTCAATCTATCATCTTGACCAACTCAAGACAGATTTTTTTCCATTTATTACTTTTAGCTTAATAAAACATACTTTTTGTTCATTTTTATTTGTTTTGGTGCATGTTGCAGTACAATCTTTGTAGGGCTTTGGTGCGGGTACATTTCATTCTTAAATTACTTGGTACTGTTTTGGAAACTTCCCTTCCTTCTCTCCATCTTCTTATTTCCTTTCTATTTGAGAAAAATTTATCTCCCTACTTCGTGTTCTCAATATCATGTCCTCTAATTATATTAGGGCTTTTGAAAGGTGAAATCATGCACTATTTAAGCTTGTCTTTCTGATTTATTTCACTGAACACGAGGGTCTCCAACCGCACCCACTTTCCTTATTTCCAATCTTTATGGCAGAGTAGGATTTAGCAGTGGCATGTCTGGGAAGGTTGTGATGGTAAAGAAAACACTTTAGAGAAACAAAGTGCATATTACCTCCATCATGCTGTATATGAAGAAAAATCATTCTCTAATGTTTCCTTGCCTTGTTCAATTTTCCAGCAGTTCCTAATACGAACACAGAACGATGAACAGCAGAAATTGCTCATCATTACCTGCATTCCATCTCTTGGGAATTACCGATAACCCTGAAATGAAAGTGGTTCTATTCTTCTCACTTCTAGTTGTTTATTTCATTATTCTCTTGACAAATGTTGGAATTATCACTTTAATCAGAGTGGATTCCCGGCTTCACACGCCCATGTATGTTTTCCTCAGCCACCTGTCATTCTCTGACCTCTGCTATTCCACTGCAGTTGGGCCCAAGGTGCTGGTGGACCTGCTTGCCAAGAACAATTCAATTCCCTTCATCGGGTGCACTCTGCAGTTGTTCATCTTCTGTGTCTTTACAGATGCCGAGTGCATGCTGTTGGCAGTGATGGCCTTCGACAGGTACCAGGCCATCAGCAAGCCCTTGCTCTACACGGCCCACATGTCCAGCAAGCTGTGCTCCCAGCTCCTGGCTGTGGTTTACCTGGTGGGGCTCACAGATGCTCTGATCCACACCACACTGACAATGCGTTTATGCTTCTGTGGGTCTAATGAGATTAATCATTTCTTCTGTGATATCCCTCCTCTCCTCTTAGCGTCTTGTTCAGATACTCAGGTTAATGAGTTAGTGATTTTCACAATTTTTGGTTTTATAGAACTGTGCACCATTTCAGGAGTCCTGGTCTCCTACTGCTACATCATCTTATCAGTTTGGAAGATCCGCTCTGCTGAAGGAAAGGTGAAAGCTTTCTCCACCTGCACCTCCCACATAACTGTGGTTTCCATCTTCCAGGGAACCATGCTTTTCATGTACTTCCGCCCCAGTTCCTCCTACTCCCTGGATCAGGACAAAATGACCTCACTGTTTTACACCCTGGTGATTCCCACACTGAACCCTCTGATTTACAGCCTACGGAACAAGGATGTAAAAGAGGCTCTGCAGAAGTTGAGAAATAAAAAGTGGTTTTAAATAATTTTGTTATATCTATGTGTAGCACACAGAAGGGTGGTCGTCTTGTAGAGATTGTAGTACATACATAGTCTGGTTTACTGAAAGAAGTGTGTATATTGGCACCTACTTATAAGGAAGTGTTTCCAATTTCCCTGCTTGTCAAGCTGCATTATTTGCTTTGAATCAATCTGTGGCACAGTTCCTTGACTCAGTTGTGTCAAAGTTTAATGTTCTGTTCATTTTATTTCACTTAATCTATAGGCAGCTGTGTGAATTCTTTCTCTCTGTCTTTTGTGCTGTATATCAGATGGCCATTCCAGCAGTATATTACGGGCACATCTTATATTTTAGTGGAGAGAACAGACTGCCTAAACTGAACACTCACATAACCCACAGAAAGTCTCTGAGTAACACTGAAATACAGACAGTTTCAGGTATGATTTAGAGATCAACCTACAAGTACACTGTTCCAGAGGAATTTTTTCATAGATAAAAGTATATAGTCAGTCTCAAAACTAAAAATGAACATTTTGGTGAATAAGATGGATTTTAGGCTGATGGTTTAACAACCACCAAATGAAAGAGCTGCACACATTTGTGATGTTTAGAAACCGAAAAAAATTTTTTTAAATTTTATTTCAAAGTGGATAAAAAAGTGAAAAAAACTACACAGAATCAAGACATCTCAAGACTTGTATGTAAAATAGTTTATTGCTGTTAGAATTATCTTTATTAGAACACTGATGGTACATAATGATTAATTCATCATGAGGAGTTTGCATATGTACATAACACATTTATTAGCTTTAGTTTTTTTATAAATCTTTGAATTTTATTTATTCTCAATTTTTATTTGTGCATGTTTGTAGTATGGAATGGTTACACTCACTGTGGGGAGGTGGGACATGTGCATAGAGCATCTGGATTATATTCCCTTCCCCTCTAGCCCTCTTGCTGCCACCATCTGATTCATTCATTTATCTTGTATGTCTTGATCGAATTAATTACTAAACCCACGGTAATTAAAAGGCTCCTCTGAGGGCTGAAATAACGAATCATTGTCTCTATCTCCTCCTCGTTTATTTTTTCCCAGTTTTGGCCCTGGTTAAATGCGTTTCTTCATTGTTCACCACCATTGCCCTAATTCGTTGTTTAATGTTACATTTTCCTAAATCACCATCTTATATGAGCATGGATTCAGTTTTTTGTTTGTTTTTTTTTTGCTGCAGGACTGAGCATTTCATCCCCATTATACAAAAAATGCACAGCATATCTGGGGAATATGGGAAAAACTCATATAAAAGATGATCCAACATTTATGAGTGTTCATTGTTTTTACACAGAATTTACTGGGGGTGCGATGTGTGACAAACGTGCACAAACATCCCACACATGTGCACATACACTGTTACGCTCAGGAAAGTACATAAAGTATCTGTGAGCAAAAGGTAATGAATCTGCAGAGACATGCCATGGATGGTCATTTCAAGAAAATGCACAGCCTCCATCTGTGTATGTCTTGCTAGTTTGCTTTTGCATCTTTTTCTGGACTCATGCACTGAACGAACTTCTTGGGAAGATGTGCATTTTCCATATACTTGACGCCCACATCAGATGCAAAGATATTCTCAAACATCCATCACAAGTATAGAATCTGATAATAGGATTTCCATTAGAGTCCTGGCTGCAAGGACAAAATATCCCAATGTAAATGAAACATTTCATAATGCAAGTAGTGAGCCTGCTGTGCACACTGCTAATCCCAGCACACTGTGAGGCAGGATGGGAGGATGAAAATACGAGCACAGTCTGATCAAGTTAGGACTTAATAAGAAGCTGTGTCTACAAGAATAAACACATAAGTAAGTGCTGGGGCTACAGCTCAGTATGTGGAGAGAGAGTGAAAAACTAAATACAAAGAGAGAAAGAAAAAAGTGCAGGAAGGGAGGGAGGGAGCAAGGAAGGAAAAGAGGGAGGGAGACAGGAAGGAAGGAGGGACAGAGGGAAGGAAGGAAGGAAGGAAGGAAGGAAGGAAGGAAGGAAGGGAGGGAGGAAGGAAGGAACAAAGATACCTATGAAGATACAGTAGACTTGCTGTTATGGTTGATACATTGTGTCAACTTGGGAAACCTGGAGGTTTGGCTGAGTGACTCAGCAGGAAGCCAGAGTGCTTGCTTTGTAAACATCCTGAGTGTGTGGAAGAGGAGGGCATGGAGATTGTGTGAGAGGTTCATGACCCCTGGGTGGGGTAGGCTGTTTACAATGTAGGAGAGAAAAGGAGGCTGCTTGCAGCCATTCTTCCCTTTTGCTTGCGGTTTTTGCTGTGCTCTGCTGCCCTGAACATTTTGCCCTTTGCTATGTGCCACTCTGCCCCAGTGGAACCAGCCAACTATGGACTGAAACCCCCACAAACTATAAGCTAAATAAACCCTTCCTTCCTTCATTTTTGGCGTTGGGTGTTTTGTCTCAGCAATGAGAGAAAAGTAACCAAGACAGAATTTGGTACCAGGAGCGGAGTCGTTGCTGTTACTATACCTGACCATGTGGTTCAAGAACCTTCGGAAATTGCTTGTGGGAAGAGTTTGGAAAGGTTCAGAAATGTCACCTGAAAGGGAAGCACTGGAACGCCTTCGGCTGTTCTGTATGGGAAATTATGGTCAGAGCTCGGAAGACCAGAAGGCTGGTAGAAATACTGCCAGTAAGGACCAGGTTCAGGAGGTTTCTGTTGGGAAGAAGGACTTCACTGGTTGTTGGACTCCAGACGATGTATGTTATGGCTTGGCAGAAAGTTTGTCTGCATTTTGCTCGTGTCCAGAAACTATGCCTAAGACTGAGATTAAGGGCAGCAGTGAACTGATTAATCTGGCAAAAGAAATTTCAAGGCAGTCAAATATTGGGGCAGTGGCATGGCTATTGTTGGCAGCTTTTAGCCAGATCTATAGTGAGAATCAAGAGCAAAGAGCCCAGCAGGATGATTTAAAATGTTGTGCGTTTGGCCAGAAAGGAAGCTCCAGAAAAGCTGTGGATTACAAAGATAAGGCTGAGGAGATCTCTATTGCTGAGAAGGAACAAGAAAATGGAAAAGATGGCCTGCGGGCATCACAAACAGCAAGTCTCCACCCTTTGTAGCCTCAAAACTGCAAAGGTGAAAGACCTTGCCTTGAGAAGGAAGCCAAAGAGTGCCATGTTCCAGAATGGCGGTGGCGGCCGCACCAGGTTCCAGAATGGAGACGGCATAGAGAATTTGCTCTTCCGAATTGGATTCAGTGTGCCCAGCGATCCAGGCACTCGACCCCTATGGTCAAGAGAGAGGAAAGTTTGGCTACTGCTCCAGGTGGCAGCAGACCTTGGCATCATCCATGTGGCCCTGGCTTTAGGTGCAAGGAAAATACAAGAGTTCTGAGGTTGAAGAGGCTTCCATCCAGATTTCAGAAGGCCTGGGAGGCCAGGCAGTGTGCCCCTGAGAGGGCAATATGTAAGGCTGTGAGTGTGAAGCAAAAGGTGCCCTGGAGACCTCAGAAGTTTAGAAAAGCCAGGAACATGGATCAGCTGAGGAAACCTGCAAGGAGGGAGCAAAGCAGGCCTAAGAGAGAAGCCATGGAGGCTGTAACTGCCAAAAGTGCCACAGGGGTGGATTAATGGAAGCCCTTTGGAGCTCACAAAGTGCCACAAGTTGCTTCAGATGCTGCATGTGGAATTATAGGACATAATGTTAGCCCTGCTGGATTTTGGACTTGCTTTGGTCCCAGTGCTCTGTATTACCCTGTTGGTGCCTTTTGGAATGGTAATGTTTATTTTGTGCCTTTAAATGTTGGAAGTGTTTAATTTTCATTTGTATGGGGGAAAAATGTTACGGTTCTAATATAAACATGTCCTTGTACCTGAAAACTGATTTAAAGAAATGTGTCTGTTTGCCAAGTTGACAAGGGGTGGAATGTTATGGTTGATACATTGTGTCAACTTGGGAAATCTGGAGATTTGACTGAGTGACTCAGCAGGAAGCCAGAGTGCTTGCTTTGTAAACATCCTGAGTGTGTGGAAGAGGAGGGCATGGAGATTGTGTGAGAGGTTCATGACCCCTGGGTGGGGTAGGCTGTTTACAATGTAGGAGAGAAAAGGAGGCTGCTTGTAGCCATTCTTCCCTTTTGCTTGTGGTTTTTACTGTGCTCTGCTGCCCTGAACAGTTTGCCCTTTGCTATGTGCCACTCTGCCCCAGTGGAACCAGCCAACTATGGACTGAAACCTCCACAAACTGTAATCTAAATAAACCTTTCCTTCCTTCATTTTTGGAGTTGGGTGTTTTGTCTCAGCAACGAGAGAAAAGTAACCAAGACACTCGCCCAGACAGTACATCTGCATGCAGACTGCATGGTGCATGAGTGGATGTACCCAACAGTGCAGCTGCATCTACAGGGAGGCTTTAAGTCAGAACGCAAGACTTCTTCAGTCTGTGTATGGTGCCGCCATCATTTTACATACCATGACTGCCAGTGTGACTTTCCAAAAGTGCACTCTTCCCTCAGTCACAATTTTGCTAAGTTAAACCTACCCAAAATGAGTAAAAAACAAATAACGCTTGAGAGGTACTTTGAAGTGAGAATCTCAGTGATGAAACAGCAGATTCTAAGACTGCCAAAAGGGGAAAAAAAAGCTTTATTTAAAGAAAATAGCAGCCTGTTTAGCTGAAAAATGTTGCACAAAATCAACAATATTTTACGGAATGTGATTAAAATCACCAACCACATTAAATCCATTCATTTCTGTGAGGAGATGAATACTGAAAGACACATCTTACGCACAGCAAAGAGGTGGATTTCTAAAAGTAGGTTACTAGCCAGAGTCAAGAGAGCTGACCCACAGATATTCTTTAGAAAAACATTATAGTTAGAAACTGATTAAAAACATGTGATTTGGAGTCAAATATTATGCCTATAAGATTCCTGAAGTGTATTGATTACTTACGGATCTCACTTTTGAAATCTATTTAATGAAGTGGTTAGTTATGAAAACATGATATAATCCACAAAATATATGATGATACATATGGAGTTAAGTAATATATGAAAAACACCTGAGATTTGGTAAGATATCTGCAGTGATTTATGTTTTAATTCATAACATTTTCTCTTACAACAAATGAAGATTTGCTGAAAATGCATATCTATAAAAGAGAGTGCAGGCATTTTGTGATCATAATAGTATAGAGGGACAAATTAGTTCTTTGACCCATGTAGAAGTTCTACAAGTACAGAGAAAAAGATAGCAAAGCAATATTTGGGGATGTGTGAAATATTCCCTGGTAACAGTAGGGAAGAGATAAGAGATTTTCTAATTTTAATAGCTCTCTGTTATCAAAGAACTACACTAAGTAATAGAACAGGAAGTTATTTGTAAGTAAAGAAATTTGGCCTTTTCTTGAAAGAATTCTCCAAACGTAGATTTTTTAAGAAAACTCATCGCTGTTACACATGCAAACTCTGTTAGCAGAATCAGACTCCACAACTTGTTTATGTCTACTCCATTTTGAACAGTAGTCAGCCTAAAAACTTGAAAATATTGAACGGTACGGTTTACTAAATATTTGCTCATGGCAAGTATTTTTGCTATTGACTGTAGGAAGGTGGAAATATATTTACACACTAAAAAGATGTGAATACAAGGGTCAGTGAAAATTTTAAAGCTATAAAATAATTTAAATGGTGGTGCTTGACATGCATTTGGCATAGATGAACAGGCAAAAGTTAACACCAAAAAAAATGTGTGATCACCATATGTCTAAGTCATGAGGAAGACTGCTTCAGAAATGAAAGGACAGAATAAAGAGTGAAAAGCACAAAAACATCAGGATGTAGCGGACATATTTCAGTTTTATCAGGTCTGATTTCAAGAGAAGAGAGGGGAGAGTTGTGATAAACAACTGGTACTAGGATTTTAAAAATCTGGTCAACGCTCCCTGCTGATCAAAATGGTAATGAGCGTGAAGAATTAGAAGTTCAGCGTGGGTGAAGTCCTTGCAGTATTCTCAGAGGAACATGGGGAGCCAAGGATCTCATCAATGGTGTGGGACGTGCATAAAACTGCGAAGGGAGCGGATGCTGAGAGTCATCCAACAGTCACTGTATGAAGATAAATACGGCCTTCATGATGTCCAGGTACCAGAGCAGACATCAGGACGGCGTTCTCCTCTCAGGTAGGTATCTGAGTGGCTGTTTACAGAATAGAATTTCTTTGTAAAACTGAGGACCCAAATACTGTGAGATGTGAAAATGAGTGAATTCATGCTTACTAGGTTAAAGATATTCTTTGCTGCCCAGTGGCCAAACTATCTCTTGTTAAATCAGAGAATCTGACTGAGTGCATCTGTCTTTGCATGAAGATTTTAAAGGTTTTATTCATTCATACGTTAATCAAAACTCATAAACAAAATATTTGTTTAAAAACCTCACTACAAATTATGTGAATGAGTAAAAATTGTTTTAGTTTTATTCAAGTTAGAGAGAACATATTTCAAGCGTAGTTATGTGAGAACATTCTCCTTTAATCTAAAAAGATAAGATTTGACCACCCACATTTCATATGTGAACAGATGGACCCAAAATACATATAGATAATGAAACAGAAACACAAGAAACAAAAGCTTATGTATCTCAGGATCATTTTCTGTTTCTCCTCCCACTTTCCATCACCTGAAAAAGTCAATTCAAAAGAAGAAGACAAAAAAGTGTTTTGTCACAGTCTGCTGTTGCTGCTTCTAGCAACCTCTTCTGTTTGCCTTTTCAAATTCAATTGTTTTTAGAATCTGGTGAGTTAAACAAATCAGTTATAAACGTTTTGCAGACCGGTGATGACCGGTGACACATGAGTCAGCACAGCAGGTTTTACTTTTCAGTAAGTTCAAACAACAATAAAGATGGAGCTTACTGACCTTCATTTATAAATTAAATGTAATATCATTGTTCATGATAAAATCAATGGTGTTACGACTGAAAAGGTTTTATTTATTCATGCTTTAATCATGCTTTGGACCTAACCCATTTCTTTTTTTAAATCACTCCATATGTGATATGTTGTATGCAAATTGAATTTTGCTATTTGTTTTTTCATACAATGATAGAAATTAACACCATATAGGCATGCAAATATACAAGATTGAATCCCCATCGGTCACTATTTACAATTATACTACTTACTATAAATTATAATATTTATACTATTAACTGTAAACTATACCCTTTATAGAGAAGCAATAATTCCTAAGTCATGCTACCAGGTGTATTCCAGTGTTATAGCAAAAGACAGACACATAAGCAGACACAAACATGAACACGTATAAGTGTGATCAGAAACACAAGACATGGAATCCTGTTTATTAGGAAGATTTCACTATTTCTTCCCCTGTTTTCATTGTAATGAAAAACTAATGCTAAGCAAATATACTTGTCATAATCTATTGTTCCCACTTCTCTTGATCACATCCCTTTGGCTTACAGGATTTGGAATTTGGAATTAAGTGAGTGCAAAAGATTTAGAAAAGTTCTGGCAACCCATTCACCTTAAGTGACAGAACAGGTAAGTAAAACTCACTTCTTTCATTTTTTAATAGACCCTACACAGCAAAAGTGATACCGTAAGAGCTTTCACTCTACATGGGTTTTATATGCAGGGTCACTGGAGGTGCTAAAATCAATTATGTTATTTGAATGGTGCAACAAATGGGATTTGAGATGTTTCATTTAGTATTTTCTGGGTTATCTGTCTGACTTTGGCGTTTATTTTGTACAATTTTGAGACTGGACAAAAACCTATGAGTTTATTCACACCTACTGCTTTACTGCCAAAGACTCAGTGGCAGAGAACAAGGTAAGTCACACATCTGAAGACTTACGTACAAGTTGAGAATCAAAACTGGTCAGGTTCTTACCTTAGTACTCCTTTACCAGTGGCTCTTCCCTTGTCAGTTTCGTGAAGTATATTCAACAATTCAGAGAAATAAATCATGGCTTTCCTTGTAATGACAGTTTTGAAAAAACAGAAAAATCGATCCCTAATGTATCATTCTCTTGATGATATTTTGCAGTTTACAAAAACAACAAAGAAGAATGAATTTAGCAAATTGCTCCCCGCTACCTGAATTCCATCTCTTGGGAATTGTGAATAACCCTGAAGTGAAAGTAACTCTGTTCATGGCATTTCTGTTTGTTTATCTCATTATTCTCTTAGCAAATGTTGGGATAATCGTTTTAATCAGAGTGGATTCCCGGCTGCACACGCCCATGTATGTTTTCCTCAGCCACCTGTCATTCTCTGACCTCTGCTATTCCACCGCAGTGGGGCCCAAGGTGCTGGTGGGCCTGCTTGCCAAGGACAATTCAATTCCCTTTGCTGGTTGTGCTCTGCAATTCTTCATCTTCTGTGTCTTTACAGATGCCGAGTGCATGCTCCTGGCAGCGATGGCCTTCGACAGGTACCAGGCCATCAGCAAGCCCTTGCTCTACACGGCCCACATGTCCAGCAGGCTGTGCTCCCAGCTCCTGGCTGGGGTTTACCTGGTGGGACTCACAGATGCTCTGATACACACTACCCTGACATTTCGCTTATGTTTTTGTGGGTCCAATGAGATTAACCATTTCTTCTGTGATGTGCCTCCTCTCCTCTTAATATCTTGTTCAGATACACAGATTAATGAGTTAGTGATTTTCACTATTTTTGGTTTTATTGAACTGAGCACAATCTCGGGTGTACTGGTTTCCTACTGCTATATCATCGTATCTGTCTTAAAGATCCGCTCTGCTGAGGGCAGATTCAAGGCTTTCTCCACCTGCACCTCCCACCTTATTGTGGTCTCCATCTTCCAGGGAACCATGCTCTTCATGTATTTTCGGCCAAGTTCCTCCTACTCCCTGGATCAGGACAAAATGACCTCACTGTTTTACACCCTGGTGATTCCCATGCTGAACCCTCTGATTTACAGCCTACGGAACAAGGATGTGAAAGAAGCTGTGAAAAACTTGAAAAGGAAGTTATTTTAAGTAAATAGGTGTTATTCTAAACACTCCAAATAGCTACATACCTGTATAGAAAGAAATATGTATGCTTGTTGCTTTATTCAAGTAGTATAATGTAAAGTGATTTATAGAATATCAATTTAATATAAATTGCCTTTACAAAACTCGCTCTCTATTAATAGCTGGTAGTTTCCTAAATATACTTTCCTTTATTATCTAGTCACAATTTAAGTGTGATATGCTTTAATTTTGGAAAACTTTCCAGTCTCCATGCTAGTTTACCATAGTCTCATCTGTTTGGTGAATATTTCATCAATTAATTTAATCATCCCAAAGCATTCATTGCCTAATATGTACCTTTTTGTATTTGTGAGCTTTACATTTTTATATTATATAGAACCAATTTATAAGAAATAATTAGTTCGAAATAAAGTATAAAATTATATCATGCAAAAGGAAAAGTACTCTTGGTACAAGCAAAATGTCTAAATGTAGACTACAAGTAAGAAAAGTCTTTGAAATGGGCTTTATTTTCAAATCAAGAATCTGTAGCCATACAATGAAGGAGGGCTGATGAACAGGAAGAGTTTAAATGAAAACCAGAGTTAGAGACCCTGAGTTGAACAGACAGAAAGGTTTGTAGAGGGAGGTGTCCACCATGGGATGAGTGAAGACACAAATGGCGATGAAAACAAACCAGCATTTGTCAAATAGTAATTTAAATGTCTTATTGTAAGAAATATGTTTGAGTTTATGCCACTTTGTATTTAATTATATTTTTCTGAGTCTGTGTTTCCTTTTTCTATGGGACAGAATACCCGCCCTAGGAGGAATAAACTCCACTGCTCCATATCATAGAGTGGAAACTGTAGTCAACAGTGGTGCGTGGTCCATTTCTAATTGAGTACGAGAAATATTTCGAGAATGTTTCTCTGTCAAGGGTGAATACTTGCTGGAGTGGCTACGCTCCCATTCTCTTTTGATCATCACCTAATGGATGTATGACTACTGATGCATGGTGCCCCAGAGTACAACGTTGTGTCAATTAAAAAATGAAAGGAAAACCATTGCACAGCAAAGCCCCTTTGAGATCACCCACGCACTGCGATTCTCAGCCAGTCCCTGCCTTGCGGCATCCCTTGCCTTGTTCCCTCTGTCATCCTTCATTAAAGGTCCGCTTCTCTGACTCACGAGCAACGCTCTGCTGCAGGCGCTGGCCTGCCAATTTCTCTGGCTATTAGTCACCTCTGACTGGAGGCTGCAGGTGTTCTCAGTGGGAGGACACATGTTCTCTGGTGCTTTTCTAGCTCAAGCTTTGTGGCTGAGAACCAAACTAGAACAGCAAATATCAAAATGAATACACGTAATAAGATTTTTTGAGTGTCTTCTCAGAAGTCAAATTGTGACTGACTGAGAATTAGTTTCATAGCTTTTAACTCAACCCAGTTATTCCCCTTCTGGATATTTTCCCAGAAGATCTGAAAACATACTATCACTGCAATATATGTGTACCCATGTGTTTTGGTTGATATATTGTGTCAACTTGAGTCCAGAGGTTTGGCTGAGTGACTCAGCAGGAAACCAGGGTGCTTACTTTGTATACATCCTGAGTCTGTAGCAGAGGAAGGCATGGAAATTATGTGAGTGCTACACTTCTCCTCGGTGGGGGTAGGCTGTTTACAATGTAAGGGAAGGAAAGAGGCTGCTTGCAGCCATTCCTCCTCTTTGCTGGTTGATTTTGCTGTACTTTGCTCCCATGAACTTTGCCCCCTGCCATGTGCCACTCTGCTTCTGAGCCAGCCAAGTATGGACTGAAACCTCCACAAACTGTAAGTTAAATAAACCTTCCCTTCTTTCATTTTGGGCATTGGTATTTTGTCTCAGCAATGAGAAAAAAGTAACTAAGACACCATGTGTATAGCAGCGCAAGTTGTAATAGCTAAATCATGGAAGCAACCCAGATGTCCATCCACTGAGGAATGGATAAAAAAACTGTGGTATTTTTATATAATGAAATATTACTCAGCTGTAAAGAAAGATAAACTTGAGGCTTTTATAGGTAAATGGACATAACTAGAGACCATACTCAAAAGTAAAATAAATCAGACCCACATATATAAACACCATATTATCTCAGTAGTATAAGAACCTGAAACAGTGAATAAACATTAGGAGATAGAATAGGTAATGGGAAACAAAAGCAAACTGCTTAAAAGTAAAGAACAACTAGATGAGGGAAAAGAGAAAAGAAAGAAGGGGAAAATTACGTATATATGTATACATAGGACAGCTAACATAGTTGTATTCCTGACTTCTATTTCTTTATTGAAAAGAACTGTTAATGTTTAATTGTTTGATCAATCTTACATTTCCATGTTTGCTTACCTGAGTAACCAATTTGAAGATATCAATATGTAATACAAGAATCACTGTTACTTTCCTGTCACCTTTGTCTGAAATTCAGTATTGCATGTATTGTTTTGTGTTATTTTGTAAATGTATGTGTATTTGTTATTATGTTTTGTTCATTTATCTTTAAAATTAAAATAAATTAAAAAGAAAGTAATGAAGGGTTGTAAGTTCTGTTATAGTGAATCTACAAATACACGCACACTAATTGCACAGGAAATAAAAGCATTCATCTAGGTTCTTACTCAAAGTCCTGCCGCTTCATCTGGCTCTACTCAAGTTCATGAGGTCAAAACACTGGAAGTAGTTCAGGAAGTGGGGCTGAAGGTAGGTACCTGAAGACTTCTACCGCACTGTCTGAAACTCTAAGTTCCCTAGTCACATACCTTATGTTTGCCGGGAGCCACCATAAGACATCCTTGCTGCTTGCAAAGTGGTATCAGAGGGACCCTGCTTCAGGTTGTAGGAGATAATGGTGGTGGAAAAACCCTAAGAAAATGAAGATTTCTTTTGGAAAATAGATTTAGAGTTTCCACTTGTATGGTACATCCTCATTTATGAGTTTTCTTTTGTTAACTTTTCTTATAAAGAAAAAATGATAGAAAGCATTGCTTGCAATATTGTTAATGCTCAGGTAAACTGGAGCATTCACAGAGGGCTGCTACTTCAAAAGATATGATGGTATTACCTGCTTTCCTTCAGACGTATGGTAGTTATAGCAAAGAAATATTAGTTTAATATGCCTATTGATCTTTTTATTCAGATATATTAAGTGCAAAAGAAAAGAAAAGAGCTTAACCCCCGAAAATATGTGATCTTAGATAACAGCATGATGAATCATGATCTTCATTTTTCTGAGTTGGATCAATTCAAGTGAAATATCACTTACTGGGAATATTTTGTTAAGTTTTTCATGACCAATTCTGGCATGGTGGTGCACCTATAAACAGCATCTTGAAAGGCTGAGGCAGGAGAATCCTAAGTTGGAACTCCACCAAAAGCCATCTAGATTTAATAACCAAATTCAGCAGTGTTCCTGGATACAAAGTCAACATTCAAAAATCAATAGCATTACTGCATGCAAGCAATAAACTCACAGAGACAAGTTCGGAAAATCACAACCTTTATAATAACATTCATAAATTTTAAGTTGTTAAGAATTATTGACATAAATTTATGTTCAGTGGAAGGACAAAAAAGAACAAGTAACATTTCTGTTAGTATTTTATTCTGTAACATTTTATAATGTTGCTCTACATATCTGAAAAAATAAACTGTCATCGTATTCTGTGTTGATAGTGATCATTTATGAGTGGCTCGATTTAGCTAACCCCATAGTACATTACAGGCATGAAATTTGGTGTCTTGGATATGTTCTTCAAAATGTAACTACTCTGGGCTGGGGATATAGCTCAGTGGAATAAGCGCCTGCCTGTCAGGCACAAAGTCCTGAGTTCGATCCCTCGTACCACAAAATAAAAAAAAAAGTAACTATTTATCAAATAATACAGTTATGGAAAAAGGTAAAAACTTCAGATTCTCACTAGTATTCCACATTGTTAGGTTGGTGTCATGAAAAGACCATGAGGGTTATACAGCGTTTTCAATCTAATTCCTCTTTCACAACTTTATGTATTCTTTTAGTTATAAAATATATTGATCTGATACATTTCAAAACATCACATGAATGAATATGTTTATAATGATAAACAATTTCAGCAAGATATTTGCTCTCACATTGTTAATTGAGCAATTTAAAGAGAATAAATATATGACCCCATTTCCAAAATACTTTTTTCCTATCTAATATCAATTAATATTACTTATCAGGACTTCTAAGTAGCCTTCTAAGAAGAGCATATACCACAACCAAGTAGAAATCATCCCAGGTATGCATCGGTGGTGTAGCACACACACATTAAATAAGTATTAACAGAAGCAAAGAGAAACATTCACATAATTGTCTCAGTAAATTCAGAAAAAAACATTTGACAAAAGTCCAACACTCATTAGTGATAAAAAAAAATCTATAGAAAATTGGAATAGATGGTATTTACCTCAATCTAATAAAAGCTACCTATGATAAACCAACAGCTAATATCATATTAAATGGTCAGAAATTGAAAGTCTTCACTCTAAATCAGGAACGAGACAAGGATATCCACTGTCACCACTTCTCGTCAGTATAGCTCTGGAAACATTACCAGAGAAATTAGATAAGAGAAAGATATAAAAGGAATCAGGATGGAAAAGGAAGAAGTTAAGTTATGACATGATAACTACATAAAAGATGCTGAAAACTCCACCAAAAGCCATCTAGATTTAATAACCAAATTCAGCAGTGTTGCTGGATACAGAGTCAACATTCAAAAACCAATACCATTCCTGTATGCAAGCAATAAACTCACAGAGAGAGAAGTTAGGAAAACCACAACCTTTATAATAACATTCATAAAAATGAAATGCTTAGGAATCAATCAAACAAAGGAAATAAAAGATCTACACACTGAAAATTACAGTGCTCTGAAAGAGGAGATCAAAGAGGATATCAGAGGGTAGAAGGATATTACTTGCTCATGGACAGGAAGAACTAATGTAGGGAAAATGGCCATAGTCCCCAAACTGCTATGCAGGCTTAATCCAATCCTGATCAAAATATCATTAAAATATCTCATGGAACTAGAGAAAATACTCTTAAAATTCATTTGGAACCAGAAGAGACCTAGACCAGCAAAAGCAATTTTGGGCAACAAAGGCAAGTTAGGGGGCATCATATCCCTGACCTGAAGTTATACTACAAAGCTACTGTGATAAAACCAGCATGGTAGTAATAAAAAACAGGCCCAGGGATAAAGGGAACAGAATAGAAGATGCAGACACAACCTCAGACATGTTTAGTAACTTTACCTTTCACAAAGTATATTCACAGGAAGAAAGCCTCTTTAATAAATGGTGAAAGAAAAACTGGCTTTCCACATGCCAAAGACCGAAACCAGAGCCATGTCTATCACCATGCACTAAACTAAAGTCAAAATGGATCAGGGATGTAAATATTAAAACAGAAACACTAAATCTACTGGAAGATAAGATAGGTGGAATTCTTGAAGACATAGGTACAGTCAGAGACCTTGTAAACAAAAGCCAGACCACATGAGAAATACTACAAAGTGTCAATAAATGAGATGTCATTTTGCCAACAAGCTTCTACACAACAAAAGAAATCACCAGTAGAATGAAAAGACAATCCACAGAATGGAAAAAGAAATTATAGCCAGTTGTCTCACAGACGAAGGACTCCTACCTGAAACATATAAATCAGGCCCTGCAAATTTAAAGATCCAGTCCACAAATGGGCATCTGAGATGAATGCACGCTTCGCAGATGAAGGAAGAGTAATGGGAAATAAATATATGAAAAAATGTTCAACATCATCGGTCATTTGAGAAATGGAAATTAAAACAACCCTGAGATGCCATCTTACTCCAGAAAGAATGACCATCATCAAGATGTCAATCAATAACAAACGCAGAAGGGGCTGTGGGGAAAAGGGAACGATTTTCCACTGTTGGTGGGAGCGTAGACTGGTGCAACAACTGTGAACATCAGCATGGAAATTCCTCCAAAACTAGCATTAGAGGTCCCATTTGACATAGCTGTCCACCTCCCAGAAGAATTAAAAACATTATACCACAACAGCTCAAATGACCATCAGCTGAGGAATGGATAAGAAAGATTTTTTTTAATATGATGGAGTATTAGCCATAAAGAAGGATAAGCTTGAGACTAGGTACATGGATATAACTGGAGACTATACTCACAAGTAAAATAAAGCAGACCCAGATGGTAAACAGCATATAGTCTCACTAGTCTGAGAACCTGTACAAGCAAATAGGACCCAAAATGTACAGTAGATACTGTTAACTGTGAAAAAACTGTTCAAAAGAAAAGAGAAATTCTAATGGAGAAAAGGGGTCAATGGAAGGAAGGGAAGTGAAAAGGAAACCTATATATATATATATATATATATATATATATATATATATTAGCTAAGACAGACATACTGCTAGTCTATCTTAGTTCACTGAGAGGAAAGTTTGTGCTGATGTTGTCTGGACAATGTCTCCTTCTTTATCTTATACCCAGGTAACTACTCTGAGGATAACAATATACAATATATGAATTACTGTTACTTGCCTATTATCTTTCTGAAGTTATGTCCTATTTTATCTTCTTCTTCTAATAAAAAGTCAGAGAAAATAGTCTTTCTGACACAATGTAGTTTAACGAAAACATGGTACGTGTGTTGATAACGATAAAAAGCTAGGCACACCCATAATTTAAAATTGTTTCTGCTGCCTATCATTTTGCATGAATTCACATTGCTTTTCCTGTAGCTACTCGCTTAACAATTTTACACGTTTTGAATAATTTTCTTTAAATTATATTTTTATCTTTTTGAAATGTTAAAGATATGAAAGATTCTAAGAACTTGGACATGAAAAGGAGACAGACACGTGTTCTATCTGTCACTTGTTAGTTGTGTAACACTACGCAGGCCTCAACATTCTTCATGTCTTATTCAAAGATTTAGCGTGAACAACGCAAAATTCTGTCTATCTATCTTTCGGGTCCTTATCATTATATCTGGTATTGCTCAAGAGAGTCTCTGGGATCAGCCTGAGCCAGCTCTCAAGAACTGACCTCCCAGCTGTTCAGAGAGGATGATGCTTGTCTTGGCCCCAGCTGAAATCCACTCCTGGGCTCTGTGTCCTGTGTGCTTTACAGCCTGTTCTGCTAGTTGACCAGACTCCAGCTACAGATTCAGCACTAGGCTGTGTTTGAAGATCTCTGCCTAACAACCAGAGGATTTATATTTCCCTAATTCAGCCTTCATTTCTGTTTATTCCTGAGTAAAGTTTTCTGCACAGCAAATCAAACAAACGATATTATTCGGGTGCTCAGACTGAAACTATGCTCTGATCTAAACCCCAGAACCTATATTCTCAAGAAATGAGGCCAGATAATCAGTCCTAGAGTACTTCATTCGTGGCATCCTGTGCAGCCCCATCCCAAGGGCCATGGATGCAATGGCACCCAGCAATGAAGGAATCAATTCCTCTCCCCTGCGCTGACAACTCACGTTTCAGAGACGACTTCCAGCCGACAGGTCCATGCAAAGTGTTCAGCCCTCCTCAAGTGAGGAATGTCATTCTTGTCTTCACTATCAAAACTCATGTTAGCTGAAGCCCTATTACATTGCTGTGGAAATACATTTTATGATGTTACATCCCAACCCATTGAATATCACTGTGGCTTCAACTTACAACTCAGCATTTACTGTCCATCTCAAAAGGCTTTTTGCTTTCATTCATGCTCTCTACCACTGTCTTTCCTCACTTTGGGGTTGAAAGCACTGTTTTCACTATCCAGCCACACTTTCTCTAAGTGTGTGCTGCTGCCGTCATCTATGCTATGGTCCCAGCATTCATAGCTCCCGTTCCCAGCCCTCTTGATCTATATTTGTATATAGCTAAGCTCTGAGGGAGCCTTGATCTATACACATATAGATCAAGAGGTTTCAGACCTTGTGTACTCTTGAGAAAATGTTTTGTGAAACAGAATTTAATTTAGACAGTATTTGCAGACCATTTACAAATGAAAAAGTCACCGTATTTGGTAGCATCTGACAATAGTTAATTGCATACACAGTACCACTGTGGAAAGTGAAACAGAAGCAATTCAAGAGGAATGGCTAATTTCTGTGTTTTGCTTTTCCCCACTGTACATAATCTTAACTAAAAATGATCTATAGTAGGTTTATATTTGCTTCATAAATATTTACCCAGAATGCAGCCTGGGATTGGTATTGCAATAAAGAAGCAAGAGACGAATGGATAAGATTTAATGAATAATCATTGTAGAGGGATAGAACACACATACTGGCTACTGCAAGATATGTAAGAGTCTTCAGAGTACAGCTGAAGTTCTAATGAGATTGAAACTTCAAATTATCACTTGGAAGTGAAAGGAAATTCATGAAAAAGTATGCGTGGGTTAAAATACGAGGAAAACATTTTGGAATGAGTAGGTTGGGGCCAATGAGTTACAATGCACATCTACTTACATGGGAACTAAATCCATGGATGACAAGTTTTGTGAATTGAGCTTGTTTACTTTCATCAGTGGGGATTCTGTGATGTCAGTGGCTTAGTGGCTGCTGCGAGAACTTTTTCAGAAATGTTTGCAGAAGAAAGTGCAGAGGTGTAAGGATATGGGAAGTAGAAGATAAAGTGAAGGGTGGATCTTCCTCTGAAATACATATTAAACAATTCAACTCTAAAGTAATACAGCCAATAATAATATCATACAAGCACTGTGAGAGAGTCCAGCTGAATCCGAGGCTCTAGCACTCTTAGGTGGTCAGGGCTTCGCTATCCACTGGTTTGGGAAATATCCATACTAAATTAAGCTTCAGAAACAGAAATAGAAGTTAAAGAATATTGTTCAAATTGCTTGTCTCATCTCTTATGTTAAGATAGCCCATTTTGGCTCATTATCTTTGTAAAGGCATTCTTTACATCCTTGTTTCTTAGGCTGTAAATGAGCGGGTTCAGCATGGGTATAATCAATGTATAGAACACAGAGGTCACTTTATCAATATCCATTGAATGTCCTGCACTTGGGCGCAAGTAAATGAAGATCAGAGTGCCGTGATAGATAGTAACCCCCATCAGGTGTGAAGCACAGGTGGAGAATCCTTTCCGTCTTCCTTCTGCTGAGCCTGTTTTAAGGATCACTGCTATAATGCACACATAGGAGAGGAGAACTGTTAGAAGACAGACAGCTTCCACCAAACTAGCAAACACCACCAGGATGATGTCGTGCATGTATGTGTCAGTGCAGGACACAGAAAAAAGTGGGGAGATATCACAGAAGAAATGGTTTATTTCCTTGGAGCAGAAGTCGAGAAGGAAAGTATTAGTGGTGTGAATAATTGAGCTTACAGTGCCCCCCAAAAATGCTCCCAGTGCAAGCTGGCAACAGACTCTCTTGGACATAATAATGGTATAAAGCAGGGGGTTGCAGATCGCTATATACCTGTCGTAAGCCATGGCCGCCAGGAGGAAAGATTCTGTGTCAACCAAAGAGCAGAAAAAATACAGCTGGGCAGCACAGCCCTTGTAAGAAATGGTCTTCTCATCGGAAATCAAGTTCACGAGTAACTTGGGGGCAATGACAGAAGAGTAGCTCGCATCCACGAAGGAGAGTACGCAGAGGAAGAAGTACATGGGGGTGTGCAGCGGGGAGCTGATGGCGATTAACAGGATCATGCCGAGATTCCCCACCAAGGTGACGGAGTAGATGGAAAGGAACGCCGCGAAGAGCAGCTGCTGAAGTTCTGGGTGGTCACTGAATCCCACGAGCAGGAACTCCGCAGTCACAGTGCGGTTCTCCAGATGCGGCATGCGCAGTGCTTCTCGGTGCCTGGAGTAGTGATAGAGGGAGGATACAGGTGGTGGGAATCACTGGACGCTAACCAAAGAGAAGAGGAAAAACCATCAAAATATATCATCTGCCTTCTTAAAGCTGCTATTTTCAACCTTGAGCAGCACAAGTTAAAGCTATGATTTCACTTTAAATTCTTTAATTCTCTCATTCGCCATCCACGTCAAGTAAGAGTGGATAATTACCTTGATGTCGTGAATTACGGAAACAGCAACTCTGCTCTTCTCCTTGCCGTCCTGTCGATATCCACGAGGGAGAACAGTGCTCCCTCTTCAGGTGGAGGCTCCTGAGTGGGGTAGGTCTGGGTTTTACACTTTGGGATGTGGCTTCCCGTGTGAGAAGCCAAGGAATGCTTTCAAGTGGTTTGAAGTCCACTGACAAAACAGAAAGAACAAGAATTTGGAGTGAGTTAACTATAAGTAACTGTTTCCTAGGTGTCATCCATAGGAGGTAGGAAATTTGGGGCATGGCAATTGCTCACCGAGCTTCAGCTTCGTTATGTGTGTATATGGACAATGAATGTCTTTCTGGTGAGATACAACTCAAATGAATCTCCTTCCATGGCCTCGTTGTAATTCCCGCTGCACTCAGTAACTGATATTAGGTGGCGGGGTAGCCGTTCTCTATGCAGCCGGGCATGTATTTTATTTTCAGCCTGGTGTCTAAGAATGGTAAATTGTCAGACATGCAAATTTATTGTAGCTGAGCTAGGTGTACAGTGTAAATATATCCAAGAATATTTCCATGCCCTCCATAGTGGCAAACTGCACAACACAACACAACACAATGCCACCAACACAACAACAAATTAAATAAACTGAGCTACTCATCCTTCTCAATTCTACCCTTTCATTCCCCCTGTTCTAATTTGCTGCTGGATAAAGTATGAAGAACCATTCCCGTTGCAAATACCTGCCCATGAGCATTTTGTCCAGTTTAGAGATAATGATTTCTCTCCTCACTGTGGAAAGATGGAGTTTCATATGTACTTGCCATTCATTTGTGAATTCTTCTCTTTAAAATTAGAGAGTTTACCATTGTGTTTAGGACCAGCTATAATAGTTTAAATAAGGAACACACTAAATAGTATCACTGAGCATGTACATTTTACACTTTTGTGAGTCACTATGTCAGGTTTTGTTAGAATATATATACACACATATAATAATGTACATGTACAGGTATAGAGAGACAGACATGAAGAGACTCACACTTATTCTTTTATAGTTCATTGTACACACAGCCGTTAACCTCATGTATCACTCTTTGAATCCTCCCCGATTTTATTTCAGGTCCTATTTTATGATTTTCTTCTCACTCCCAGAAAATCATTTTCCATTTTCAGAGAAAAGCAGTTAATGGTAAGTGAGCCTCGTGCAAGGATTTCAGTCCATCAGCCTTGCTCTTTCCCTTTCTCTTTCTCTTCCTTTCTTCTCTGGGGAAAATCAGCCTCTTCTCCCCGGTGTTAATCCTAACAATGACCACCGTGTCCGTTAAGGTCCCTGTGCTACGCCGGCTCCTCTTTGTCTTCTAACCCTTCACCAGGTAAGGAGGCCCCAGTCACTTCCCCCTTTCCGAGCCGCATCCCTGGGTCTGCTGCCTTTCTCTTCTTTGTTGCACTGTGATGCGTCCCTTCAGGCACCTGCTCTGCTGCCCATACCCACTTCAGCCTACTGAGCCAGGAGTTTTGTTCCAAAAACATAAAATAGTGTTTGTTCAGTGTTGCAGGTTAGATTCCCGCTGCCTAATTCAAAGCTGTTTCACAAAGATGTCTCATTTTCAGGGGCAAGGCTCAAATGAGCTCCCCTTTTGTGCCCCTGGAGAACAGGAGTGTTTTTGCTGAAGATGTTTCCTACTAAGGACTTTATTTCTTTGTTACTTTGTTTGTGGTACTCGAATGGGTCTGGAATCCACGACCTTCACACTGAGCTACATACCCACCCTAAAATATATATATTAATTTTGAGACGAGTTTTGCTAAATTCACCAGGCTGATCTTGAACTTGGCCCAGACTCCCTGAGTTTTGGCATCACTCAATCATGATAAGACTTTTATTTCTGATCACAGAATTAAAGATAACAAAAAAATGAATCTACATAGAGAATTACACTTCTAATAATCTTTCAAAGATGCTGCGTGCACCAGGACTATAAAGGCTCCAAAATTAGAAACGAAATCCAAAAGGAACTGTGAAAGAAGAGATGACAGCATAAAACAAGACACTAAGGAAAGTTAATAAAAATAAGCCAAAGTATCCAGTTTACAAAATTGGCCAGAGAGAATGGAGATTTCAAATGAATTCCATAAAATGACATGACGTTTCTATAATCTGTGCATATTGACTTCTACCGCTGCGTTTTGCTTCATCCCTTTAAAGACAACCTACAACACTTATTAGTACTGGTGTTTTTATATTGATAACTATTGGTGTTCTCACTATAAGGCTAAATACGTAAGGTTCTATATAAAGTCAATCTTCATCTGAATCAGTTTTTTTATAGTTATTAACATTCCTGACAACTTAGATGTCTACTGAGCACCTAACAATGCTGAAGCTCATTTTAAGAGTAACGTAATCGGCATTGGTTCGTGGCTGCTCTCATTTTAATTGGAAACTCCTGGAAGATACAAAGCCTGCAAGACTCCAGGGGCCCTTGCTATGAGGACGGCAGCGGACTGTGTGTACAATGAGCAGCCACAAAGGAGGTTAGCAATTGAAGTTCAGGCCAGCTGCAGGTTCCTAGCATCGCGATGGCGGCGCTTACCAGGTCAGCAGCTTTCGCTCAGCTTCTCACTATGCTGCTGCAAGGCTCAGTCCATTTCCTGCCTGAACGATGAGTTTGACAATTTAAACAGTGAAACAAAACAGTCCATGTTAACACTTCTTACAATCAGTGTGAGGCAGCCCTTCCGCGCTCATGGAAGAGATCAGCGCCTCCCTTTGGAAGGCTCTGTTTTCTTTGGAGAAGCAAGACCTTGTACAGATCAGTCTGAAGCAGCTGAGTCCATTTTTGATTGCATATCAGATCCCAGGAACCCAAGTTCTGATTTCTTAATCCCTCACGGGGAAAATATAGGTGAGCGATTAAACAGTCCCACCAAGGAGCTCGTTAAGTACAAAATGAAATGATGTAATATGTTTGCCTATAGTGTGAGGATAACATAAAACTGTACTTTGGCTTTGCAAATGGTAGATTATGTAGAAAATTGTGTTCTGATGTTTGTTATCTCTATTGTTTTAATGAACTCATAACAATTTGTCAAACAAATTGGAATATTCTGCCCAAGTGATGGAGAAATAAACTGGAAATAGGGAAAAATATGTTTAATGAGTTACAACTAGCAGATCTGAGAAGTCAGCATGCTTAATGAAACCAGTTATGAATGAAATTAATAAATATGCCATAAACTGTGATATATTTTCCTGTGTTAAATTATATCCACCCCAAGGTGAATCTATACAAGAAAGTTTTCATCCAGCAAATAAATTTACTCTGTGAATGTTTTGTTCCAGACACTAGGTACAAAACATAGAATTGAAAAAACTGAAATAAATAATAATAATTTTGACAAAGAATAGTGAATAAGAGATGGAAAAAAATAACAAATGACAGAGAATGTGAAATACGCATGATGTGATTGGACATTTGACAATAAGATTTAGAAAGAATGTATTACTGAGTACAGGTAAATACAACTGAGTACATATATGTATTCATATATATATGTATGTATATTTATATATACACACACATATACATATATATGGTTAGATGTGTCTTAAAATCACTTCAAAGTTCTTCAAAAGTTTTAATTCATGAAGAGGATATTTATAAATATGTACATTAGATTTATTTTTATGAACACAGCAGAACACAATGTTTTAAATTCTCGAATTTATGGATAATTTCAAAAATAATTTGTACTCATTTGTGATGCATAATGAATGCATCACCAGAGGAAGCTGGAAAATAGCTCTACAGCGTCATAATCCTGCCTTACCTCCCTTACCCTCCCCTCCATCTCCTGTCCCTCCATCCCTAGATTAATGTCCCCATCAGTATAAGATCTACCGATAATTTAAAAATCTGGACATAGATCAGTCAGCGGAGGACCTAGGAGATCAAGAATGTATAAGCAATCATCTACCTTTCTCCAGATCTCTGCTCTGCTATTACCTTTATTGCTCCAGTACCAGTAAAGTTCTCTCTTCCTGAAAAAGAGCTTTGCACAGTTTAAGCTCTGGGGGTCCAGAGAGTTAGCAGAAGGACAAAGAAGGTCCTTCCTCCCCCTTCCTTCCAGACCAACCCCCCAGCTGGTCGCTGGCTCACTGTCGGCCCAGAATCAGGTCTTTGCGTTTCTTAGCGACCGACAATGGACAGGTGCACATGCCACTGGGTGCAGGACAGCGACACACTGAGGTTGCCTTACTGCAGGAAATCCCAGGTGATATGACGCAGTAAGAAATTCAGCACATGTTACTGAGATGAAGGAGAAGAGAAAAGAAAGAATGGAAATATATACACCCAGGGTAGCTAAGATAGCTGTACTACTGAAAAAGAACAGTTAATGTTTAAGTGTTTGATCAATCTTACACGCCTGTATTTATTTACCTGAGTAACCAATCTGAAGATACCAATATGTAATACAACAACCACTGTTAATTTCCTATCACCTTGTCTGAGATTTTGTATTGCTTGTACTGTTTTTGTGTTATTTTGAAAATGTATGTGGGTTTGTTAATATGTTTTCATTCTTTTACCTTTAAAATAAAAAACAATAGATAGTTAAAAATAAATTCAACACACACTCTATAGTTCATAAGAGGTGGAAAAGAATAGAACTCATTCAGAAAAATGTGGTTGCTTTTCAGGCTTGTTATCTTAGTCACCTTCGTAGGTCACTTGGGGAACTAATTATGAAGTTACACTGGGAAAAAGGTGATATTAATTCTGTAAATCTACATTTAAAACGGGTTTATGTTTTGTTAGTGTGCAGAGGCCTCTGAACAGGACAATTACTAGTAGATCTTAGTAGGATACGGAGAATGGTTCTTGTCCACACTGAAATGGGAGTGACTCAGTGTCCCTGATTGCAAAACCCAACGTCTCTGAAGTGAGCATTGTAAGTCCTGGAGAGAGGTGAAAGTAGTAACAGAGAAAACGAAGGATTCTGGGTGATGACTTGAAAGGGTTCTTAAGCAACGGGAGGGTCACTAGCCCTGAGGCTGAGAAATGCTGTTCTGATTAGTGTAGCAACGGTGAAAGATTTTTCTGTTCCATTCATCTCATGAATGTAGTCTCAGAAGTGGTGCTGGAAATCTCATTCCACTTGAAACATGAAAATAGATTCAATGCTCTATTTACCTCAAAGAAAAAAATCTAACTCCATTTTCTCAGTAATTATTTGTGTGGAGCACTGGGACTGTAGTTAATAGTATTGTTTTGTATATGTGAATTTTGCTAAGATCAGGTGTTTTTTTCACAAAAAGAAAATGCAAAAGAAATGGTAAATATGTGAGGTAGTGTGTGCATTGTTACTCCAAGTCTGGCGATTATTCACATTGTATATATGCATTACGTAATCGACTTGTGTACCTCAATGACAAAATGTTTAGCTGTCAATTTTAAAAATACGAAGGGGGAGAGTGAAAGAAATGGAGAGGGAGAGAGAGACAGAGACTTGTCGGGTTTATGCTAAGCAACAACTCTGCAATTTTAAAAACAGTATAGAACAAATGACCCTTAATGTCCAGTACTTCACTTTATGAACCAACCCTTCCATGTTTTATTATCATCTTTCCGGTGTTTAAGCTCTAGAATAACAGTCTGAGGTTAGCTGCATGTCTGCAGCTCTATTTGAGAGGACCGAGGATGAGATTCAGGATCCTGCTTGTGTCCATTCTTCTGAGTAAGGACCCAGACACACAATGTTTAATCTGGGTTGAAAATGCTCCCCAGTGCACTAACAAACTTCTTCTCCAGAGTACAACAAGTATCTATGATGTATTTGTTGAGTGACTTTTAAACATAAAGCCAATAAGAAACAACAGAATAAATGTTAAAACAATGAGAAAACAAGTGTAGTGTTACTATGGAAATAATGAAAGTTGAGCTATGATGCACAGGGAGATAGATCTTCTGCAAAGGGGACAGGGCTGGAGAGACTGAGGTCAGGGGAAGGCCAGAGAGGAAGGGGAGGTAGAAAACACTGAGCAGGTGTCACACACAGGGACCAAACACTCACAATGACTGTCAATATTGTATGTCCTAGACATGAACCAAATAATATTAAGGAGAGAAATGAAAGTAGGGAAAGGGACTGTAGGGACAGAGGGGGAGGAGGGTGGGCACGGGAAGGGGATAAAAGTGAGTCAAGATATGTTATGTACACGCACCTTCTCCCTCTGAGGCATGCAAAGTTCATGATGGCAAACATGACATTGTAAAATTCATTTCTTTTGCAAAAGAATGATGGATGGTGTCTTGGTTCCTTTTCTCTCTTTGCTGAGACAAAATACCTAACGCCCAAAATGAAGGAAGGAAAGGTTTATTTAGCTTACAGTTTGTGGAGGTTTCAGTCCATACTTGGCTGGTTCTGAGACAGAGTGGCACATGGCAGAGGGCAAACTGTTCAGGGCAGCAGAGCACAGCAGAAACAACCAGCAAAAGGGAGAAATGGCCACAGGAATGAAGCAGGCAGCCTCTTTCTCTCCCTTACATATACAAACTATTCCCCCTAGGGTATAGCTCTCACACCCATAATCTCAGCAAACTATCTGCCCTAGGGCAGGTATAGTTCTCACACCCATAGTCCCAGCATTGGATCATGGATCAGTCATAAACTCTAAAAGCCACTAAATAACCGCATGAGGATTTGGGGGGAAATACGGACACAAACCATAACAGATGTGTTAAACTTTAAACTCTTAGAGATTTTTATCCCTGGAACCTGTAAAATAATTTTTATTTAGTAAAAGTGGGGAATAGACGTGATTAAGCTAAGGATCATGATGTGTGCAGAACATCTTCCTGCTTGAAAGTGAGGCTGCAAATGCCAACGGAAGTGTGCTAGTAAGAGCGATGCAGAAGGTTTATTCATGCACGATGTGTTTGTGTGCAGAAGTGAGCCTATGTGAGGGGCAGTTATACAGGTGGGACATCTTGTGCTGTGAAGTGGTGTAGCAAGTCATGGAAAGTTTGCAGCAACCAGAGCTGGAAGAGGGGCTGGATGTCCCTGGGGAAACTCCAGAGGAGGGGTCCACAACTTGATTTGCCTAGTGACATCAGTTTTGGGCTTCTGTCCTCCAGACGGGGAAAGAATAAAATCTATAGTTCTAAGGCGCTCCATTGGTACTAAATATTTTACAACATAAGAAATTAATAAACTATATTTAGAGGACAACATATTTAGAAAGTGTGGTGGATGCATATGATAATTTCCAGTAGAAACAAAGGAAGAAAATATCAACACAGACACAGAAAACTTTTAAAAGTAGGGCATCAAAAAATTCATAATATTATTCAGGCATAAATGTAAAATACACAGCAAAGGATAAAATTCAAATAATTATTTGATTAATCTGTTATAATGTGTTGTGTCAGTGCCAAGAATTTAGGATACATTTTCTAATTTTCATGAATATATTTTTTTTTATTTTAGAAACATAAAAGTACAAAAACATATTGACAAACAGACACCCATTATCATAGAAAATAGTACAATCACAACTAATCTATAGACAAGGTGATATGGTCTCAAAAGTAGTTGTTGCTTTATCCATTGATATCTTCGAATTGTAGATGTATGGACCCATATACAGACATGCAAATTTAGTCAGACAGT